>OY282586.1:9359871-9609871 GCA_958298965.1 Chrysolina haemoptera | reverse complement strand
AGAAGGTGGAGAAGGAGGAGAAGGAGGAGGAGGAGGAGAAGGAGGAGAAGGAGGAGAAGGAGGAGAAGGAGGAGAAGGAGGAGAAGGAGGAGAAGGAGGAGAAGGAGGAGAAGGAGGAGAAGGAGGAGAAGGAGGAGAAGGAGGAGAAGGAAGAGATGGATGAGAAGGTGGAGAAGGGTGAGAAGGGGAGAAGGAGAAGGGGAGAAGGGGAGAAGGGGAGAAGGGGAGAAGGGGAGAAGGGGAGAAGGGGAGAAGGGGAGAAGGGGAGAAGGGGAGAAGGGGAGAAGGGGAGAAGGGGAGAAGGATGGGGGAGGAGGAGGATCGCAGCATCGCCCCCTAGGTCTATTTATTTAGGAGCATTTGATTGCAGGTCATTTAATTTTAAATGTCAAGCCAGAAGAAAAAGGTTCGTGAATCCAACGCTAATGATTTGGGTTCACGCCATGCTGTTCCAGAGACCAGTTATAGCAACTGTTAGAAGTGAGCTCTAGCGGAACAATATCTGCGACAGCTGTTCGTAGGGAGGAGTCTTGTCCTACTTTGGTACTTGGTGATGAATGGCCTCCTAGTAGAAATGAAATACCTGGGGCACCACACTCAGGCCTACGCGGACGACATTATCATACTGGTCGTAAGGGGCAGGCACGATACAAAGAGACTTAAACATGTGGATGAATGGTGCCTTTCAGTCGGGCTGAGTGTGAACTCTGAAGAGGCTGAGATGGTTCGTTCCACTGGGAAAAGTAAACCAGGAGACTTCCTGAATACAATGTAAGGCCTTTAAAATTCAAAAGTTTTCAAGTACTTTGGATTCATCCTTTCTCTGAAAGTCCTGCTCTTCAGTCCAAGTGGAAATTAATTCCTTATTGAAAAAAATAATTATTTAAATAATGAACAAAACCTTCCTGTCTGTTCGTTCACTCCACCATTGATAATTATCTCACTTGTACCCAAGTTTGTCTATATGGTTTCTAGGCAAATATCTTTTATATTCATCAAACCTCCTGAACAATCAGCTATATTTGAATTCAAGAGCGAATACCATCATTAGATATAACAGCAAAATAGACAACGTAGAAAGCACTGTATTCAGCTCAAAGAAAAAGGCATGTTGATTCCTTCCGCTTCGTATCGTTCATAAAAAAAAATTTAATAAAATTTAAATTTGGAAAGACCCTTTTATATTAATGATATTGTTGTACTGAATTATGCAGCCCACTATCGTCTGCCACTTCAAACTGCCTTTTTCACAAATTTAATTTAGCAAAACTTTCTGAAAGTTGGATATATAGATAATGACTCAAGACAATTCGATAACTCAAATTGCAGCCTAGTACACAACCAGTATTTTGAGATAATCGACGTTTAATAATTAAACATTCATTATTATTTGGACACCCCTATTGACATATTACCTTTCTTATTATGGATGAAAAGTCGCGTACAAACAAACCGTTGAATATAAGATGGCACTAAGTACTTGGGACTAATGTACAAGTAAAGTGCTATTGAGGTTAATGTTCTTTTTTTTTATAATGGCGTAAGCTGTTTTTTTGTTATCCGATTCATTCTAGAGAGAACCAACTATACTAGATATTTTGGTATAATTTCACTGAGCGACCATTAGTATTTTTTGACAAAAGTTGAAATATTTATTTACCATATTTGCGAAAATTGATATTTTTCAATACAAAGATGAAATATAGGGAGGATTGGTACATAACTTTCATAGTGATAAAAACAATATTAATAACCCATATTTTACATGGATTACCTCACCCTTCAAACGTCATGCTTCGGGAGATAAGGAACTACCACAGTTCTCAAGGGTTTGGAAAAGTACATGTATAATATCGGAATATCAACAAATGTGGCATGTTTCATTTTGGATGGATGCTCGTTGACAGAAGCATACATTATCTTGATTGCGGAGAGACATATACTTACCTAGGGGTGGAACAACGCCACTCCCAAAGAGGTAACCACAGTTGAAGACTCCCTCTGCGGCAGGTATCATCTTGAACTTTGGCATACCTTGCCATCAGAACTGTCAGGTAAGAAAAAATTGCTACAAAAAATATACTTGCTGTTCCGAACCTTCTCCGGAGCTGCGACAAATCGATGTGAAAACTCGCAAAATGATGCGTATCAATAGGAGCTTGAACACTCAATCGTTCGTTCCACCCTATAATTCTTCATATAACAGGGACGCTGTGAACTTTTGAGTTTGGAGTATCTGCATAACATAATGGTAACAGGCAGAACCTGTAAGGTCATCATGAGGTCAGATCCCTTTTTCTGCATGGTCTACAACCATGATAAGGCAAGGATCGGTGCATTCCTTTATATGGCAGCAACCCGTGCAGTCGATGAACTTCGTCTCGTATTTTCAAACTCTATCAACGAGTTAGAATTCGTTCAGCGAAAAGCTCACGTCAAAGCTGCCAAAACTGAGGTCTTCTTGCAGCCACATGAGGATGGACCAATGTAAGGGGTATTCTAACAAATGTGACCTTCGCATTCCAGATCAAGTGGGCTGAAGTCGGAGACCGAAGAATTCTGGATGGTATCTGCAACACCCTGGTCTACCGCTGTCGCGTGATGGATATGAAGGTCTCGGGAAAAGATACAGAGCATGTCAAGAGATCTCTTAGACCATAAGACATTTGCTGCCTGCTTGTCGAGCTCATCCGGTCCCAGCCTCAGCCAGGCTTAATAAGACGCTACGTGGATTGTACTACCATCTATAACAATTCTACGGCGTAGACCAGACATCTGTGTTGCCTTAGACTTATGAGAAGTGTCGAAAGTAGGATGATTTTCCTCATTGGGTTTTGTGCTACTGGCGGAATCTGAAATAGGGAAAAATGAATAAAATGTAGAGATTTAATCTTTGAGCTCCACAGGCTAATTCCGAGCCATTCTGTTGATGGGTGGTTCTGATGATAGGTGTTAATGATGGTCACAAGTATTATCGAATCTGAGATAATTTCGAGTTCAACACAAATTTGGATATTTTATATGTGAAAAAGCTTTCACTATTTTATAAGTTTGGAATGAAAAGGATACGAATCATTTTCCTGTGTTCTCCCTCAAAATATCGCCAAATATTCTAATATTAGATTCAATATTTAATTTGGGCTTCGTTCCTGGCAGTAATCCTTTTTATGAAGGGCGTCATAAAACATTTTATTCCTTTTTGATCGGGAATCATCCGAAGTTTATAAGATAATAAAGTTGACATCTGTCGCAAGATTGCCTTCATAAAAGTGCAACGATCTTATATTTCTGATAAACAGAGAGTTGCTGGAGTTATGTCTAGCATATAACAGTACGAATGAAAAAGAATGAATGGATATACGAAACAGTGGAATGGGAATAGTCACTTTGTGTGGATGAAGCAAGGAAGATATTCAATGCTGCGTCTTAAATCTTGGCACACCTAGCTCAGTTGACTATCTGAGCTCTGGATATATATGATATTTTGAAACTAGAAACTAGTGACTAGTGAACTCAGCGACTAAGTCGAATGGGTTCACTTAGACTGTTTCTAATATTCATGTTATATCTGTCAGATTTCCCCTTTGGTATTGAATTAACATCATGTATATTTTTTTTATGAGAATGTGAGAAGGTTGATATGCCGAATTCATTTCATGATGTGGAATGAGTTGTTTTCCAAAAGTATATAACATTTGATTAACAAAAATTAAAGACTACGATCCATGATCTTTCATGGTCACGAGCCATGCAGAGAATGGGAACTGAACTTCAAAAGACTTAACGAGTTACAGCATGTACCATTCTATTATGAAGACACTACAAACTGAAAAGTGTAATGGCTTCATGTTTTCTAGGGATATACAACTGTGAAATAGACGATTAAGGATGCAATAACTATAGTTTTGTATATAAACTGATAATTTTGCCTAGCAAGCTTTTAAATCAGTTACTCAGAAAATAATGTCCCACATCTAAAGAATAAATTTCGTTCCAAGATTTCATCTGAACCTACAAATAAATAAGGCAAGTTGAATAAAAGCCAAGTAGCTCAGTGGTTGACACTGTCGCGTTCAAAACCATTGACTGCTGGTCGGCTAGGTTCGAATCCTAGCGACTACAGGATTTTATGTAATGGTCCGAGAAAGTGATAGAAATTGCACGTTAAAAGGTAAGACCTCGGTTATCCTTGGCTCGCACAAGTTTAGACTTTTAAGGGCTGTCGTTCGTAAGGGGACGACAGCTGGTTAACAGAAAAAACTATTGCAACAATTTTTTAACAATTACTCTTTTTTTCTTTTTTTTTGTAACTATCTGCATACTAGTTTCATGGTTCATGGATCATCAGTGGATACCCGGTCAGGATGCAAAGCTAATGTTCTTAACGGTTATATTTTTATCAACGTTCATTTTCTTCATTTTTTGCTGTGGAGCATGGCAATACGAACAAAACACTAATGAGTTTCTGAATAACTTACAATATTTTTGTTGAATAATATCTTATTTTACAGCTCCAAGCTGGATAATTAATTATTTAAAAAAATAAATAAAAGATGTTTATTTTATGATTTATTTTAAAACAAAGTTGGTCATATTCAACTTAACTGTCAAAGTAACTTTTTTCTGTGACGGGAAAAAAGTTTGACATTTTATCTCTGTTGACAGGTACTAAAATATGACTTTTCATGAATTTATCTTTTATAGCAGCTTGCTGGTGGTAAGTTTGCTCTATAAAATAACTAATGACGAATCGAACTACAAAATCGAAAACAGGTTGTTTTCAATTATCAATATAAAAACGTCCACCAATCAAAAACGCGTATTTGAGAATCAGTGGAATAGTCAAGAAAACACTATTGGAAATCGTTTGTTTACGATAGTTTTCGGCAGAATGACCTCAAGTGGAACATCTCGTATATTTTGTTTGTATCCCCCGTACTACCGTCCTTACGTTAATTTCCAAAAACCATTGCGGATGATACTCGTCGTCATCAGCTCATCTCTCAACTATCAAAAACACTGACGCATCTGTAAAAACGGCGACTGATAGTGAAAGGTAGATATTAACTTTAGCATTAAATACGCCTTGGGTATGGGGGTCGGGCGGGAGGTTTTTGGAAGGGGCGCGGGTCGGGGTTTGGATGACGGACTGACTGAAAGGAAGGTTATGAAGCTCACCGCAGACCACATCACAGCTCCTTGTTGTTTACTGGGAGAGATTGTCTGAGCCCGACAACACTTGCCAACAGGCAAGGTATGATTAAATATCGTATACGGGGGATACGGACAGAATAAGGTTTCAAATGAACGGAGAATAGGGTATGACAGACAATAGTATTTTTCTACTAATGTATATAAAAATGATCATTTTCCAACCGGAGACCTAACATGAATGTGATAGATTTTCACTCTAGTGATGAAAATGAAACCAATGGATATTATCATGCGACCTGATGGGAATGTACTAAAAACAAATGATGGATTTTTAACACCAATGACAGTTAATCTCACTACTTGGCACTTTAATCAACAAACGAATGTTTCGATTTAAATTCTGCAAGATGTTGGGCAGAGGTGATTTGACAGTCGTATGGGACTGCTGGATTATTTTCTGTTCGATTCATGCCGAAAAAACTCATATAATATGAGAAATTTGCGAAGATAATGAACTATCAGGAAAGAGATTTGATCAATTTATACGAAAAATTTCATCATGAATATTCTCGAATGAAAATATGTAAGAAATAGCACTCCTAAAGCTACTCCACTGAAGATATTTTCAAAAGGAGATGGTAAGTTCTCAGTTTATATTCAGCAGTCTATCTCATTTAATTTCTATAAATATAACAACATAGTTGGTCGACTTTTCGCAAAAACAAGTGAAAGTAATTAGAGTGCAATAAACAACTAATTTGATAGACTTAATTCAAGGCAGCTGGTTATATACTTTCTATAAAAAGTGTTTTTTTTCTGTGACGGGAAAAAAGTTTGACATTTTATCCCTGTTGACAGGTAATAAAATATAACTTTTTATGAAATTACTTTTTTCCCCAAGAACCGGTGAGTACTTTTTTCCCGGATATATATACACATAGGTTAAGGTCGTCCCAAAAAAAAATGTGTATTATACACTGGAAAATATTAGATTTTAGCTCACGGTTTTTTATCTCCCTCCGCTTCGCGTTGGGAGACAACACAACCTCGAGCTAAAATCTAATACTTATTTCTGTTTTATAATAAATAACTATTATTCATCGTTGTTATTGAAAGTCATTACAGAACATTCAAATATTGGTATAAGATTATCCTATAGCACTAGCTTAGAGCCAAAAAATAACCACTCTACAGAGTTTTCCCAGCAAGTCTTTTGTCACACTTTTCAGGAATATCAAGTATTTTGATCGAATTAAATATGTCTTCTCTAACTACCCCCACACAAATATTCCTTCATTAAAATTCTTTCGGAAAGCCACGAACATCATCCCTTAATGATTGTGTGATAATGGGATAGGTGGAAAGGTGAGCAAAAGGTTCATATAAGGGTCTAAATATGCGAATCTGCCCTCTAATGATCTGTGATGTAGAGGAATTTCAATACCTTCCTTTCGAATCCGTATATCTGAAATAATGAGCGTTATTTATTTGCCTTAATTATACGTACCTACATAATTAGTACAGTAACCACAGGCAAATGTAAGACACAAGTGAAAAATGAATCGTATCACTTTGAAACTCGGCACATGTCTTCTTGACATGTATGTATTGTTAGAAAAAAAAATGTTTACCAAAAAATCAGTGGTGGAAAAAAAAATTTATTCCAAAAAATTATAATTTTTTTTGCTGTTGTTTCGGAAATTATGAGAATTATCAAGAAACAATTTCAACAAGTTGAAAGATAATTCAATTCTCCACAAGAGATATACTTAGTAATTTCTCACAAAGTGCGCTCGTTTTCTCAGAAAACCTGATTGAATTCCGATATCAAATTTCAGGCTTACTTTAATCCGCCACTGCCATTTCCGGCAGGACCAAAAATTGAATTTGTCATAATTGTGCTTAATATTATAGTAGAAGAAAAAGAAAAAGTGTATATCGTTCCTGAAGATTTCTACTTGCTCATGCAAATATAATATGTGACTACACAACATTTGTTTTATCCCACTTCACATAACACTTCTACGATATTTACGGAGGATCCGAAAGTTATGGATATTTTAGTTATACTGAAGCAGGAATCAGTACCCTCTTTGGACCATATGCAACGATTTTAGACTAGTGAGACAAGTCTCACTTATACATGCCAAAGAAAAAACTGGGTTTTACTCCTGCCTCAGTTTTAACTCACCCATAATCTCGGCCATTTCTTCAGTAATTGTTGGAAATAATCGCTCATACACATCCTACATAAAAAATGAACTATGTGAATTCAAGCTTGAGGTTTGCGCTTCACAATAGTGTTATTAAACATAATTGCAGGATGAATAAGCGATTATTTTCAACAGTTACTGAGGAGAATGCCGGTTTTATGGGTAAGTTGAAAAAGAGGCAGGAGTAAAACGAAGTTTTTTTTGCATGTTTAAGTGGGACCTGTCACACTGCTCTGAAATTGTTGCATATAGTCCAAAGAGAGTATGGGTTAGTGCTTTAGTATAATAATTCCATATTTACTAAATTATTCATGATTTTCGGATCATCCGCAAACATCTCTGTGAAGTGCGATAAAATACATTTTAGGTACTCAAATACTCGCATATTATATTTGCATGAGAAGGAAGGAGTCTTCAAAAACGATATGAACTTTTCCTTTTTTTTCTCCGATCGTTTTCAGCAGAGTTATGACCAATCAAATATTCGGCTCTGCCAGAACTTTCAGCGGCAGCTAAGCGTGAACCTAAAATTTGATGTCGGCGTTCAATCACGTTTTCAGGGAAAACGAGCGCATTTCGTAAAAAATTACTAGGAGTCATTTTTTCCTATATTTCATATACTTTCCAAGATTACAGCAAAAATCTATTTATTTATTCTTCAGCGAAAAAAAAATATGTTCCACCCCTGGAATTTCGGTAAACATTTTTTTTTCGTGTTTACCATGGTTCCAGCAACTAGCATACCAAGTTTGGTGGTGCTACAATCGATCCTCGTCTCAAAACCCAAGTACTGGATTATAAATGACACGAAAACTTTCGACAACGTAGAATTTCTCATCTCTCCACACTATCCCACAAGGTGGAAAATTTGAAGCAAATATCTGTCAGAAAACAACTGCTAACCTGTTAACGATTGGAATAAGCAGTACATCTGAAATTTGATTAAAGGAAATGCATGTAGTGTACAAGCGCAAAATGCACAACATTGCAACCCAAAGAGGTTGTTAGTTGCGAACACTGGGGACAGTAGAGAACAGTATCGTAGAACAATATTGGTGAATGGGGGTTTGGTGTTCAGAAATAATCCGATATTCCAAAACATAAAAATATTGGGACATGTACAGTCAATTCTTACAAACCCAAATGACAAATGAGAAAACGTCTATTCAACATAATAACTTTTCTAGCTATTGCAAATGAAATGTGTTGAATTCAACCAAATCAAAATTAAATGAACGTGCTGATACTATACTGTAGCAGTATATCGTTGTTACGAGTCTCACTGGTGCCGAGTACTCCCCCCTACCCATAATCCACGTTCCTTAACAGGTAATAACTTTCTTCCTTACAATCTTATAGCTTGATATAAGCTATAGAGAAATCATTTAAACTTCGTCTTGAAGAACGATCATTGGCAACACCGTAAATGTTTCCACGGACCAAGAGTTTTATTGAGATTTTTGGTTAATACTTGTTTTCATTTGCAGTAATTTCATTGCCGAAAAACAAGAGCAGAAGGAAGAAAAATTACACAAGAAAATGTTATCGGCGGTAATGTCAATTCATTGGTGACCTTAGTTTATTATATATTAATATATTTGTGAATTTGTATGTAGGAGGTAGTAATTAATCAATAAAAAACGGACAATCTGGAAAACTCTAACTGTCAGATTATTTTCGAGTTGTCAACAAACCATAAAATTTCGAAATACATTGCCTGTATCACGTAGTTGTGTATTATCTCCCTAAAATACATTCAAGACCATATTTCCATAAATAAATACATTTCCAATTGCATTTAAATTTTATTGTCTTTTGACAAAACATTTCGAATCAAGGGAAGTAGAAAAAATCGCTTGAGCAAGCTTCCGCGATTTTTCCACTCCCTTGATTCTCGAGCGTATTTTTCAACCAACACTATATTTTTTATTAAAATTCTGAACAAGAAATCTGAACAGGTGGTATTTCAATCCATTCTCATGGACAGTGTGATAATTCGACTTCGAAAAATCAATTTCTACGAAGTTTTCTCTTTACTGCTAAGAGTCGATGAAAGTGTAACTTTTACAATATTTTCGACAAATGAAAGTCCCGTGTGCCGTCTATGATCCCTAGGTAATGTGTGCCGTTTGCCGGTTAATTAGATAGAGGGGAAAGACGGACGGGGAATCAACAGCCCACCTCGACTGGCACTGGGTATCACCAATATTGGCGCTATGCACCACGATTTCACTTCGTGGTGTACTAACTTCACTACCAGAGGATTATTAGCCCGTGTACTAACGCCGCATATATGAAAATATAATGGGTGTTGGCCAATTTCAATCATCCACTATCTACTTTTACCAAAGTACAGATGTTTAATTCAATTATTATTTAAAACTGATTATTATCATTATAGAAGTGATCTCAGTATTTTTTTTCAGCCACATATATTTTATCCATTTAACAATAAGGGTCGTTTTTCATAATATTCACTTCGCCAAGTGTCCAAGTGCCAAGTATCGTTGCTATCAAAATTTATTTATTCAGGACGGGAAAAGAAGTGAAATTGCAATACAATACAATTCTACTTTCCCTATTATTATTGAGTCTGTAGGACGTCGTTTAAAGGAAATTTCTTCCATTTTTCCGTTAGCGGGAATTGCTAACTTTTTTATTTCTTCAATTTACAGAAAACGTGTGAATTGAGAGTTTTTTATTTCCTATTCATTATTTTGTACTTAACAAGAACACCAACGATGTCCACCATCACCTACAGACGGAAAAATCTGATATTCTGGCTCTGAAAGAAACACAAGTGGACTTCTTCACCAACAAGGTTCACAGGCTTTATGCTGGTTACGAACTCGATTCTTGGTTCAGATTCCAAGGTGGTGTTTGTCTTTCCACCGCCAACCCTGATCTATACAGTATAGAAGTTTGTGCTCCACTTGGGAACTCCGACCACAACCTCATTTCCATTCTTTGCTCTTTTTCTACACTATCAAGAAGCACAAGGCTGCCCTGTCTTATATGGCACTATAACTAACCCAACTAGGATGGTTTTCGCATGTTTTCCTCAGCATTTTCATGGGTAGGAGTCTCATATGGAAATCCAACACAATGCGCAGAGACAATTACTGGAATCCTAATGATGGAGATGCAAACATGTAAAGGAGAACTTCATCTGGTAAACCCCAGACTGTCACCTTCAAGCAGGCAGCATACCGTCAATGGTTCAAAAATCAGGGAACCAAGACCAGATCGGAAAATGTCAACATTTTCCAGGTAAGGTACATCTGCAAGGAGACAATCGAATCATAAAAGAGGCTTTGAACTTCAAAATACGATCAAAGCTCGTTGAGCGTCCTAACAAATCCTGCTAGTTTTGGCTATTTGCCGTAGGAACAAATGATAGAATGATTCGTTGAGAAAGCTACCCGGAACATAATTCCCATAAACAGTCATATGCCTGAGATTATCTTCGGCCAACGAACCATCAGACCCATTTTGCTGGGTCTTTACACCATAAACCTAGTGGATGTAACGAAATTCCACCTATCTTTTTCGCTCCCAAACCAACACTACCTCTTTGCAAGTTATTTACCATCTCTTACAATTTAGGAGTGTTTGCGTCCAACTGAAAAAATGCAAGAGTACAAAATAATGGTTATGAGACCCTATCTAACAACTTCAAACATATCATACTGCTATCTGTTAACTCGAAGGTCGTTGAAAAAACATCAACATCGAGGTTTTGAAATATCCAGAACGTTCAGAAATTATCAATGATCGACAATATGGTTTTCGGCACCAGGAAGCAATTGGTGACATGCTTATATCTTACAAACTATCAACAATCTATCGTAAAATATGGTGGAACTTTGGCCATTGCATAAGTTATTTCCAAGGCGTTTATTTGTTAGCTGATAGCAAAAGGGACTCCTTGCCAAAATTACATCTTATGTCTTGCCTCTTCAGTTGTGTCCTTGTCATATAGCTTTCTCTCAGTCCGACACTCTAGCACCAACATTGTTTATTCTTCACATCAAAGTTTCGTTGAGAGCTATCTTATGTCCAGTGCACAGCTTTGTTGATGCTTGTACACTATATACCGCTTTCTATTCCAAAGGTCCTCTATTAGCCAATGAAAGTAGAAATGAACGATGAAGAATTGCGAAAATGAACACAGAATTAGAAAAAAATTTCCGAATGGGGATCTAACAACTTGCTATAATTTGATCCGAGTAAAACCCAAGCATACTGTTTCGGTTTATCGATGTGACAGTGGCCAGTGTAACTATTTCAGGAGTTTGATACCACTGGAATTTACCATCTGCAGTACCCTTATTTTTTTTATTTCACTTCTTCAAATTATTATGATTTCAGAGGCACAAATCCCACCTGTTTTGGAATACTGCTCCCATATATGGAGTGCAGTACCCGAACACACATTAAAACTGTCAGAATCTGTCAAAAGAGCCATTCATCTCGTCGGTTATACTCCGCTCACAAGCTTGAAGTCCATTGCCAAAAGTCTATCTCAAGAGCTTTTTTTTTTATTTCGTACCAACAAGTATTATACTTTTCGTCAAATTATTATGATTTGCGAGACACAAATCCGACCTGTTTTGGAATACTGCTCCCATATATGGAGTGCAGTACCCGAACACACATTGAAACATTCAGAATCTGTCCAAAGAGCCATTCATCTCGTTGGTGATACTTCGCTCACAAGCTTGCTGACTTCTCTGAAATTGCGCAGGAAGCTTGGCGATCTGTCGGTTTTATGGATATTTTCATGGAAGATGGATGCTCTTCCGAAATATCATCAATCGTTCCACTATAATTGGTCCCATCGAGGGTGACCCGTCGAGCCTAGTCTAGGCTCGACGGGTCTAGGCCTAGTTTGAAATATGCCGAACATTCCTTTTTCAGGGCTCGTTCTTCCAACGAACGGCAAATTTTGACCTCACTGCCTCGGGAGATGTTTCCTGAGGCCTGCAATCTGCAGATATTCAAGAAGAACACCCATTCCTACCTACCCTCCCTCGGCTCTGACGATATTTTCCGAGCATTATAGGATTTTCTCTTCGTCAGAACCCTAATTTGAAAAAAAAACGAAGTCAAACATGTTATACGGCCGCGTGACTAACAGGCTTTGGGCTTTGAAAGGAGTTGGGAATGTGGAGAGCAGGTGACTTTGCCTGGTTGTTGAAGTAGCCTCCCCATAATTACAACTACTGTACTACTGACTTGCAACGCCATTATTATTTCATTGTTGATAGCCTCTATTGGTTGATTTATTTCAAATTAAAAAAAGGTTTATGGATGATGTACCTTTCGCGAACACCCGGTCTAGTCTGGAGAATGTATTATCAATAGTGACTGAATGTAGTTATTCTTTTCCTGTACTAGTAAACACCCATTTATTCAGAATTGGAACTGAGTGAATTGGTACAGTTGAAAATCATAACTTGCAGTCTTCGGATCGGTTTTGTACATTTTTGAACTCATTCAGAACCGTACTAAGACAGTGTACTGGTTTGAACTGCGGGGAAAGGGGATCAATTAACGGCAGCAGCGTGTGGTGGTCGGTTTCGTCTTGCCGCCCGCCGCCAGCCGCCCCACGGCTGAGACGGCATTAGGATTAAGTATCTCGGCGCTAAATGAGAAATCCATATGTAGATTATGAGCGGGTACGACCACCGCTCGGATTCAACCAGCAAATCCTGTTATTATACGAGATAGAATGCGCCGTAATTATATGATGATAGGGAGCAATTATGTCGCGGTGCTGGAATATTCGAAAATTCTGAGTTCTGAAGGATTAGCATGACGCTCAAAATTGTAGCGTAATCGGCGAATCTATATTAATCCAGTACGATTGGGTTTTAAGACGAGGATCGATTGTAGCACCACCAAACTTGGTATGCTAGTAGATGAAACCATGATAAACGCGAAAAAAAATTGGTTCACCAAAATTCTATGGGTGAAATTTTTTTTTGTTTAAAAATAAATTAATAGATTTTTGCTGTAATATTAGAAAGTAAGTATATGATTTATCGGAAAAACTACTCAACAAGGTGAAAAAAAATTTTCCACAAAAATTATTCCTAGTAATTTCTTATAAAATGTGCTCGTTTTCTCGGAAAACGTGATTGAGCGCCGACATCAAATTTCGGGTTTGCGCTTACCCACTACTGAATGTTCTGGCGGAGCCGAATATTTGATTGGTCATAACTCTGCTAAAAATGATCGGAGAAGACTCCTATCTTCCCATGCAAATATAATATGCAAGTATTTGAGTACCTAACATTTGTTTTGTTGCACTTCTAGGAGATGTTTGCGAAAATCATGAATAATTTAGTAAATATGGAATTACTATACTGAAGCAGCAGCCCATACCCTCTTTGGACTATATGCAACAATTTTAAAGAAGTGTGACAAGTCACACTTATACATGACAAAAAAACATTGTTTTACTCCTGCCTCATATTCAACTTACCCATAAAACCGGCATTCTCTTCAGTAAATGTTGAAAATAATCGCTTATTTATATCCTGCGTATATGTTCAATAACACTGTTGTGAAGGATGTGTATGAGCGATTATTTTCAACATTTACTGAAGAAACTGCCAGGATTATGGGTGAGTTGAATACTGAAGCAGGAGTAAAACCCAGTTTTTCCTTTGGCATGTATGAGTGAGACTTGTCTCACTAGTCTAAAATCGTTGCATATGGTCCAAAGATTGTACTGATTTCTGCTTCGGTATAATTATTTCAGATCAACAAAAATATCCATGACTTTTGGATCCTCCGTAAATATCGTAGAAGGGTTATGTGAAGTGGGACAAAACACATTTCAGGTACTCAGATACATGTTATATTGGCATGAGGAAGTAGAAGTCTTCAAGAATGATATACACTTTTTCTTTTCCTTCTACTATAATTTTAAGCAAAGTTATGACAAAGCTACTACTACTATCATTTCCACCCCTGCCGGATATTGCGGTGGCAGGTTAATGCGAGCCTGAAATTTGATATCGAAATTCAATCAGGTTTTCTGAGAAAACGAGCGCATATTGTGAGAAATTACTAGGTATATTTTTTGTGGAGAATTGAATTATCTTTCGCCTTGTTCTACGAACAATAAGTTATATACATACAAATTTTTTTCCATTTTCTCTTTTCTTTTCTCGCATGTCCCATTTTTTTTCTCTTACTGTAGATGGCTCATTCATCGTCTATCATTAATATTATTTTCTGTTCTTGCTGATAAAATAACTGTCAATATATCCGTAGTCTTTGGAGATAACACCACCACACCTTGTATTGTTGAATTCATTATGATCATTCCTAACCGATCATATATCAAAATACAGGGTGTCCCATTTGAAAATCGAAAGTTGGTTTAATTTCCGGAAAAATCAGAGGCTGTTTTTATTTTAAATAATTCAAAAAGTGCCGTCAAGTGAGCATATTCAATGTTCCAAATTTCAGAAATTCAGCTAGAGAAATAACGGGGAATACGGGGGTGTACCATGACTCTATGTCACACGGTTTATGCCTTATTTTCTATTTTTTTTTTAATAACATAATGTTTTGATTTCAAGTCACGAGTTTTTTGATGAACATGAACTTTTATCACGAATACATTTTTTCTATGTAACATAAAAAGTATTCCATTTGTTTTCCACTTCTTGGGACATTCTCTGAAGTCGTTCAAATTTTCAGAACATAAAACTAACTGTGCTTCAGCATTTACTAAAAAAATATGCAAAGCTCCAATAGAATTGTAAAGATTGGAATGATGAATAAAGCCACATTATTATTGCTAACTGACTCATATAATTTCAGTAGTGCCAAGCAAGAAGCAATAAATTCTCTTTCCAAGTCATATCCTCTCATTCCGAAAGGCCGTTTCGAATTGTAGCATACGTCAGGATGCACGCACCATGTGTCTGATCAAGTAGTCCGTAATATGACATGCGATAGTTCATCACGGCTTGCTGGATTGGATTTCCCAGTTCACCATTATGTTTCATGTTCCAGAGAATACTTTCTATATGTTGACCTTAACGTTCTTCAATGAATTGATTGGTATTGCTAGAAATGTTTGTTTTACATATCACAATTGCTTCATGATAAGGAAACTATTCGAATACACTTATGAACGTTCTTACACAGTATAGTAGCAATACGAATAATAATAATTCATTATCTACCAATTGACGATGGAGTTTATTGCCAGAGCCTTAGCAACAATCACATGAGATATTGAAAAACATTGTCCACCTATAATTCCTAAAAAAATTAGATGAATTTCACAATGAGACATACTATTTCAACAAAGCCCAAAATACCCATGTACCACCTCGCCACATTTTCTCATTAGAGGCAAGAAACTTGAATCCTAGGTGGTCATTTCCAACAAAAATAAGGATAATATTCAATAGCTTTCTCAAAATTTATTGTTTCCGTGAGAAACGTTGCCAAATTCAGAATACGATACATTAGGTACTGTCAAAATCAAATTATTTTTTCAAGACAACAATTTTATAAATGCAGTAACTCATCGAGCAATTAATTTGCCTTCTAGAATATTTATAAATTTTCTCATGCAATACAATTTTTTTTCAGGCTGTCGAACGTTGAAATGCTCAAAAGCAACATATATAAACGTCTCACCAGCACCATTCAGTACAAAAAGTCATTTGAAAAAGAGGAAATCTCCACGACATTGAAGTTTACGTTTCCTCTGGTTTCCAAAACTTCACATCTGAGTGTGGGAAACAACATGCTTTTACTAATATAAGCAGATAATACGTCCGGCAATATTATTATTCTGCGCTGTCTTCTGCAACCTATACAAGACTCAATTGCGTAGACTTGACAGGATGCAGAACAAGGTACTCCATATCATCACTAAGAATGACAGGTACATTCCTTTGGACACGTTGTGAGCGCTTGCAAGCGTTGAATCTATCCCAACGTACGTAGAGCAGTAGTATATTTCTATATTTTGAATTTGATTCACACCAAATGTTCTGAATATTCATTGACCAGGCATCATGTAACAGGGTTAGAATAAAAATTCGATGCGAGTGGGAAGTTCCGAGCGCGAGTCAGAAGCAAGCGTGAAGAATCACGAGCATCGCGAATTTCCTTTCTAACCGAGTAGCAGACTGTGCTTTTTGCTCAGTCACATATTTTACGTATAATCAAATGCAAAGCCAACGAAATACTATTTTGACATTTACATTCACATCTTGTCACTATGATGTCAGTCAAGGCTTACGTTATTATTGATACAACATTGTTAGAAAATTCATACCGTTCCTCGTCATGGAATGAAAATACATGAGACAGCAAGTGTTTCAGAATAAATATTCTAACTCAAGAGTAAGAATTGTATATTTTCTATTATTAAAAATAATTTCGTTATTACTACATTCTTTAATGGTTGTGGAGAAATACTTTTTACCCAAGTGTGTGTTTAAGGTATATGGTAATAAACCCAGCAAATACGGCGGGGTCGTATATTGCTGGAACTTTGCCAGGAGCGATGGGTAGAACTGGTCCCATACGAAAATAAGTTCAAATTATAAAAGGATGTATCGCCTAGTACCATAAAAGGCGCAGAGCAGGAAAAGCCGCAGCAACGCCACTGATCGGGCTAGAACCATTCTGCGGACTTACTTCCGAGAAGAACTCAATAAAGCTGAAGAAGCAATGAGAGCAACAAACGGGCTAAGACTTCCAGGGCTGAGGCAGGCCAAAGATCTCCTCGGCAATTTCAAGCGAGCAAGATCGAAGACAATCACGGGATTCCTAACGGGGTATTGCAGACGCAAAGAACACCGAGGAAGCTAGGCTTACAGGAGGACAGCACCTGCAGATTCTGTGGGAAACATCCAGAAACACCCCACCATATATTGATGGAGTGTTACGCTGTACATCGTAGAAGATTAAATATACTGGGATCACACCAGCTGACTGTGGGAGAAATACCACAAGTAGACCCCCTCAAAATCCCAAAATTCCTGAAGGAATTGAGGCTTGAAGGGCTGCTGTAAACAAGAACACATTGTGATAGCAGAAAAAGATGGGGCACAACAATAGATCTAATCAGGCCGCACCATCCATAGTCACCAGTACCATAACCCAGTTTTTTCAATTTAGCCTTTTTCCGGACACCAACATTACAACGCGCCACATATACTTTGATAATACAATTATCCACATGGAATTGTGACGTATTCCACGCATAGGCGTTGCAGAAGGCATTCATTAGACGTTTTCTCTAGGAAGCCTTTGATACTATCTTGTGCTCGTTACGGTCAAGATGTCGTGTAGCACTGTTGTCATCTTCTTTTACTGACCCTTTTTAACATCCCTCCAGTAGAAGTTGAGACTGTCGGAATAATAAAAGTTTTTGAGCTAATGAATTTGACATATAATTTCATAAATAAATCTATGTTGATATACTTTTTAGTAGTGTAGATATCCCACTGATCGAAATATTCAAGCAGTATTTTTTTATTTTTTCAAAAAGCTTTTGAGTTTATTTCCATCATCTGTTGATATAAAGATGGACACAAAAATTCCATCTAATATATTTATTAACCCTTCAAAAAAACCTATTTTCGTGAAAAATTATCAATTGTAGGTACATTACTTCGAAACAACACCTGAGCAGCCATTTCCATCCCAACCGCTAGAATTTCCATTGATTCCCGCAAACAATATCCCCGAGTAAAATGTCTGAGCTCCGCTGATGCATACTAAGCAACAAAGAAGAGCGGTGTAGAAGTCGTTGTCTTAACACACGTTGCCGGTGAAGTGTGTAATTAATCCTAAAATGCAGGTAATTTATGCGGGGGATGTTTCTCGCAGCAGTCGTCAGGTAATTTACGGCACGTCAACACACCTACGGACCGACGGACTTAACGAAAAGCGATGCTTCACACTTCCTCACCGTTTTTCGACAGTTCCTAGTGACACCTTTCGCCACAAGTTCGTGGAATGAGCTGAGGAAGGTTGAATGTAATTGATAGTCAGTGGGGATTTCCGGATGACTTCCGGTGTGTGTACTATAGCAACACGATCCATATATTTATGTTTACTTTATGAGATGGAATGCTATAGGTAAGATAGGCAAACAATAGGTCATACAAGTGAAGGACTATCATTTACGGTGTCCCACAGGGTATGGTTCTTCGAACTTTGTTATTCATTGAACAGGGTGTATCTCAAATGATGTAATTTTTTCAGGTGGTGATTCCTTGTCACATTTTGAGAATATAAGTTCATATAAACGTATGTCCTAACTTGCTTCGTTTCTGTGTAACTGGGTATCAACTGCGACGCCACTGAAATTGAAATTCAAAATATAATTTCATGGAAAGAAGACCCTTGTTACTACTTACAAACACACGAAGTTTGATCAGAATTTGCGTAAAGAATTTTTAGTGATTCATGAAAAACCGATTTTTTATTAAACTTTTGAAACCCCGTTACTCGGAAACGAAGCAAGTTAGGACACATGTTTATATAAATTTTTTTTCATGAAATATGACGAGGAATTACCACCTGAAATTAATGACATCATTTAAGATACACCCTGTATATATTAATCGCAAAAAAAATTGTCTGTTTACAGACGATAACTTTACGTAATAACGTCATAAGAAAACATTGATGAAAAATTGCATATTTTATGAATTGAATTGAATTATTATCACTGAACTATCATTATTTTGTATAATACAAAGAAGGAGTTCATTGAATATTACAATTTCTTGGATAAAATACCATGAAATTGAAATCATAAATCAAATTCATGGAACTAATGCTTTTGAAAGACCGCCAAAAGCTGCTTGGTATAATAATATATTCTGCAGTATAATTACAATAAGCATTTGCCACTAGGTCTTCTGGGAAGAACGTTGCATAAATATCTGTCAGATGTAATTCAATATCCGTATTTTCCACATAGTGGAAATATTTGCAGAGAAAGGTACTTCGACATTGTTGATTTTACTATTTCATTTATTTGAAGCAAACATTTTCGAACCCTGTTCACTTCCTGGAGTCTTTGATACCAAAGATTGCATCTGTGACACCAATTCAGAGAGATACTCGAACAAATTTCAATGCAATAGAGTAAAAATAAAATAAACGAACAACATCTTTTTAAAAACAAACGTGAAAGCACTGGAAATTAAGCTTTTAGGGAAATATTGAAATTATTCTTGACATGATTTTTTGGGTTTATGACCTTCCACAATCTGCCCGATAAGTTACTGCGATCACAAGACTGCTGTCTTGAAAGAAATAAATTTTTGTCAGTAACGTACCCTCTGAATTTATCGAACAACTGCTTTTCAACCAATTCTTCCGAAATGGACCGCACCTGGTTACCTCTCCTCGGAGATGAAATAAGAACTAATAGAATGGTGATTGATTGATATCGAACACCCTGTCTATCAAGATACCAAATGTTAATCAAAAGAATGTATGACAGATTTCATTTGACTCTGTCAAAGAAAGATCTTATTTCCATAACCGCAATTCAAATTCAGTTTCTTCAGCGTATTTCCAAGAAGTTTTGCTAACGGAGGCAGGTACAGCCTCCTGAACGTCAACAATTTTCAAATAAAGAGAAGTATTCTTTGTTAATTCGATCTCATTTTTTCAGATAGGCAAATTCAGTATAGGGTACGTTACTGGCAAAAGTTAATTTCTTTCAAGACAGCAGTCTTGTGAACGCAGTAACTTATCGGGCAAATTAATTAATCTGCCCTTCTACACTTGTACAGATTTCTTTGGATTAACATTTTTTCATTTTCAGATTGTGGAAGGTCATAAACCCAAAAATCATGTCAAGAATCGGATTTCCTCCAGAAAATCAAACTTTCAATCAATATTGAAATTATTATTGTAAAAAGTAGATTGAACATGTAAAAATTCCTCTCAAACAAAACGAAGGAGAAGTAGGTAAATTATCGAAAACCCAAATCATGTTCCTGTAACTAATAACCCTGTTGTTGAGTTGATTCACTATCAGTTCACACATTTTTGTATATATATATATCAAAAGAAATTAGATACAAAAAGAAACATATATATATATATATATATATATATATATATATATATATATATATATAGGAGTATTGACCCCACTTTTTTTCACGAGTGCGCTTTCATGCCGGGATATTCAAATTGTAATTACAATATTCCGATTTGTCTACATACTTTATTCTTCATTTGCTCTCACCATAATTCTCACCATTAATTCAGATTGAGAGCTAATTTCGGACAACCTGTATGTTGATCGATCATTTTCGCTACTCGAATTACACCAAGATTGTGCAAAATATTAATTAACGAGGAAAAGAGTCTCTATTAATGGATAGCACCTTTACATTGCACAATGCACGAGAAGTATTATGGATTATGAAAAACTTTCTAGACTGCAGAGTAGGGAAAACCTTGAAACGGCGCTTTTGCCGACGGTGTTCAGCGTTTCACTCGGGAAACTTCCTAGTTTTAGGTATAGTTGGACTGTCCCTTACAATTACTAAGTTTTCCTCCCATACCCAATTCCAGCCACGGTTGAAATGTCTAGCCAGACATTCACACACAGTAATGGTTCTATTAACGAAGAATAAAAAAGAATTTCGAGTTTGAGATGAGAACTGAGTTTTTTGTTTAAGGAAAGTACTACGATACTTTTCATTTTCTTAAAAACTCAAATTTCAAATTGGGAATTTTGTTCTGAACTCATTCTATCTTAATAGGTATGATATCAATAATTATCATAGAAAAGGAGTTTTGGACAAACCTTGCGATAGCTGAAAGAAAGCTCAACGCAATTAGGAAAAGCAGATATGCAGTATACAGGGTGTCCGAGAGTAAAGGGGACGAGCTCTGTTGGTAGAGTTCTAACTTCATTTTAAGGCTGAAGCTTCTGATAAATATATTCTCGAGTTACAGGGAGTTGAAAGTGAAAAAAATTGTGTTTCCTAGAATAACTCATTCCTAATTGACCAGGTGCGTAAAGCCGATGGATAATCCTAATCTCCTTCCCCAAGTTTAACATCACCGCTATGATCAGAACCACCATCTCATCAGAATGGTTCTTGTAGTGCCTGAGGAGTTCGAAAGGTTGATCTCAATATTTAGTCCGTTTTTCCTCCTCGTATTGGATGATGATCGTTTCGCCAAGAGCCGAAAATACTATGACGAAAATCGTCCTACGATGATGGTTGAAAAAGACTTCATCAGGGTTATTCTCTTGTATTTGCCTGAGGGTGGGGGTGGGGAATGAGTGGTTCCAATACTTTTCAGGCGCGTATACAAAAGGGGTTGGGAATATGGGGGTAATTATTCCCCACGATCGAAGAAAATTCAGTGTTTGAATCAAAATTAACATTAGGTTTCACAAAATGAATTATATATCACTCAACGCGTAACTATCTAAATCTAATCTATTTTTTCCCAAAAACTGAAAAATGCCAAAACTGCACCGTGGCAAAGAGAGCATCTAATTAAAATTCCATTATCTACTAGACTCATTTTCTCTTTCATTCATCTCATTGATTCATCAAGGTGTCACTGTTTATTTGTTCGACTATGCTTTTCGTTTTTCATATTAAATAAAACGAACTGAATATGCCATCTTTTTTCTCCTGTCATTATGATACCCCACTAACAAACCCTACTATCAATTTAAAGGTATTTAACCTTGAACAAAAAAAAATGTCGTCTGCGGCGCTTTTCTATTTTCTGTCACCCCCGCGCCACGAATTAGCCCCCCCCCATGGAACAAAGCTTTATACGCGCCTCTGCCTTTTTACCGAATACTCGGCGCTCAGCGATGATATACCCCCTCCCCACCCTTAATTCCTAGAACCGCCACTGATTTGTAGCTCACCATGTAAGGCAATAAAAAAAAGTGTAATGAAGAAGGTTGTTTCTTTCGACCTCTACAATAATATATGCAGGAATCAAAAAAGATTGAATTTTGTTTATTTTCTCTAACGTCCAATTTTTATTACAATTGCAATTTTGTGGAAAAATTAAGGAAATGGCACTGGATAGGAACATACATTCCTGGGGCTCGAGAGATTTTTTTGATTCCTGCCAATATTATTGTAGAGGTCAAAAGGAAATGGCACTGGATAGGAACATACATTCCTGGGGCTCGAGAGATTTTTTTGATTCCTGCCAATATTATTGTAGAGGTCAAAAGAAACAACCTTCTTCACGCTTTTTTCTTGCCCTACAGGGTGAGCTACAAATATGGGTTGAATATCTTACGCCAATTATAGGAAATACTGTCTACGGGTGAATTCTTTCTTCTTAAATTCAAACTTGGTGTTACGAATCGTACCGTTACGAATAGTCGTAGATACTTACTGTCGATTTTTCGAAGTCTCACACTTACGAATTGTGGCGTTACGAACTATCGTGTTACGATATGTCATTGAACCAGTTTGAGGTTATATTAATAATGAGTGATATTGTGCCTCCGGTTGCTGGGGGTACCGCAGTTGTATCCACTGGTGTTCAACGGCTACAATAAGTTGCAGAAAAGAATATCTCTTCTTGCGTATGCTTTGCCCATGCCTCCCAACCAGACGGGTGGTATTCCTCGTCTCCTCTTCGACATTGCCAGGCAGCCTCTTCTGAAAGATTTTCGTGAATATCCGCCTTCACCTGTGCCAGTTTTTCTGGCTTCAGAAGCTTGGTGTAATGAAACGCCCCGCAAGTTCAGATGTCATCCATTGGTGGTAAGCTATGAGCCTCTTCCACAACTGACTGGAACGACACGAGGCATATCTGCCACTTCTGCCACTTCGTTTACTGGCTGAGGACGAGCTCTGACACAGCCTCGTCTCTGAATATTAGATACTTGATCCCTGAGGTTTTGGGTGGAAAAGGCGGCATGCTGCTCTGTTTGTATTACACCACAGTGCATGCATTCTCGCGTTTATCATTATTATTTTTAATATCAATAATTATTTTTATATTTGGTACAGTGCTCTCGCTCTGCCACTGAACAGAAAACACTTGAAAATATAATATCAGTTTGCAACAGTTACTCAAAATTTCAGTAAAAATACCCGATTTGAAATAAAAAAAAAACCTTATAGAAAAGAATTACATACACAAAACCGGCCATTAGTACTCGTCCTATCGTTTCATGTTACTACAAGAAGGCAAAATTCAAGAGAAAGCAACACAAAACAGCCTCACCATTGACACTGTCGCAAATCGAATCAGGGGTGTTTTTTACTCAACCCATTCGCCCGAAGTGCATTTAATTGTTGTTCGAATATCGAATTATCCGCGAGTGAAATCCAGTTTACGGGCAAAATGAATAGTCGGGCGAGAGATATCTCGTTAGCTACATTATTTACCGGGATACAAGAAACTAATTTGTATCAATTACCGGTGAATAAGACGCTGAGAAGACGCCAAAAGACGACACGACGCCGACTTTTTCGCAGAGGGCGTCTGCGGGGGGTTGGTTCAAAGAGGCCCCTCACTTGCGGTTTCATCGGCTCGGTGCTCCTTCATTACATGATTGTTTTGTAGATTATAAGTTAATAAGGGGTATTTTATAACAGAACATTTATCATGTTGATTGATTTATAATTGTTCGGCAGCGAAGGGAGATTGCTGGCCTAATTCCATCAAGTGTTGTGATGTTAATCCCTTGACGAATTTATGTTCATCTTACACTTGGAAGTGAACTTTCAACAGAACTCTCCTGACAAAAAGTACTCAGCATGTGATTTAATTTTTTTATTTGCTTGTTTTTACTCACTTCGCTCGGTCAGCTTTTTCTAATATGTCTGCAGAAACGGGAGACGTACGTCATTTTCCACATCACATAATCTTTTGTACAGATGGAAAATAGTTTTTCATGATACAAGTCTCAAATAGAACATTTTTGTATGGGTGCCAAACACGATAATGTTTCATACAAAGTTTTTTCTACGACAGTTATTTGGTATATCGAAAAATTGTAGCAATGTACCTATCATCAATCTGAATGTTTCATCTCATGGAGTTATAAATTTTGGTGGTTTCATTATGTAAGATTGTAATCACCGAAACGGCTCTTTTCATTAATTTTTACGTTTGAATTTGAATCAACCATTTTTAGTTGATTTCCTTCATTCATGTTACAGCCTACTACTCAATTCAATTTGCCATGAGCTTGGCAAAGCAAAATAGATTTTCGTTCACCAAAATGTATTGGATATTAAATGACATGAACGATTTCTGTGAGTGATATTTTTCAATAATAGAGAAAATTATAAAAAAATCAATTATCTGAATGAAAATGCGAATTTTCACTTTCGATTCTTTTCACAATATCTATCAGATGTAGTTCAATGTCCAGCGTGGCTTGACCCGGGGAAGTAGTTGTTTAAGGTTAGATATTACAAATAAATCACATTTTTCATTTTTCAATTTTCATGGAGAATGTTCCCCTTTTTGAATAGTTTCTGAATAGATAGTTTCTTCAGAAGTATCTAAATTGAAAGAACACGTTTTTCTATTTCCCTTTTTTCGATATTGTTAGTTATTTTAGGGTATTTTTTTATTAGTTTTCAAGAAGTTATTGGTAAACTCTAGGAATTGATCAGGGCACGGATTTTTTTAAATAATATTGGCTAACTGATCATCATTGGAATTTGGGTCAAGAGCCAATTAAGAAAAGAATATTGTTCTATTCTTGATGCACTGTTGACTGGAAGATTTCTAAACGAATGAGGTAGGCTTGAGAAATATACCGGGTGACATTTGAGGAAAAGAAGAGGTGGTTACTTCAGGTCGAACAGGTTGTTGAAAAACCAATATCGTTAGTTTCGAAAGAAGAGCTATCACTGATTACATACCTTCTATGAATTTCAAATTTTCATCTTTTCAAATGAAAAAACTACCGGCTGCTACATGTCTCCTGTGTCACTTCGTATAACAAATTTTTTATCTTGACCATTCTTCTCTTAGTGGAAGCCACTGGCCTTTGCCGACAGAAATCCACTCAGAACGCATCATACTGTGGAAAACTTCATTGACCGCGATTGTTTCGCTTCCACAACTGCATTTCTTAAAAGTTCATCTCTGTTATGATAAAGCAGATGGTATGAGTCACATTACTTATTCCATAAGTAAGGCATACCATATAGCGATCACAATCATCTAAGACAATATATTTCCTTGCCTAACAACCAGTCAGTGGATTTAAAATTTTTAAATTCAGCCAAAAAAATCGGAACTACATTGAAAATATAGCTTGTCGCTGTACTTTCACGGTGATAAACCTGCTTAGTTTTTGTTTTACTATCTGTCAAGTGAAAATAATGATTTAGATTATAAACGTCAAATTTATGTGTTTTGACTAGTTATCTTCATTTATCAATGTGAGCGATCGTTGGGGACAAATGTCCATTGATATCATAGATGAGGCTAAAAGTAATGCATCAATTACCAGGTGACACGATTTTTCTTTATTTCAAATCGATATATTGTCGTCCTAAATATAATTCGTGGTATATGATTGAAAACCTATAATTTTTTGGAATATCAATTCATTGGCAATCCCAATGCACGAAAATACGAGTCCGCAGCTTTGGGATTGCAATTCGTTAATATTCCAAAAAATTATCGGTAATAATCATACTACTTATTATATTACCCCTGACAATATATTGGAATTTCAAAAGTTTTTAAGAATATCTCTTGGATCAGTAAATGGCGTTTGAGTAATAGGAACGTCATACATGTTTTTTATGGAATATCGTTATGGATGGATTATACTTAATTCAAAATGGATTTTATGTAATTGAAAGATAAGTTTTGTGCAAACTGCGATTTACCACGAATATGAAGTTCTGAATACTGAATCGGATGGAATGCAGTTTATATTCAAGTTTCAAATCTTGAAGTGACATCTGTTTACTTGAATCAAATCGTAGTTGATCAACAAAATTGGAATATGACTTGAATCACTTCTCGTTGACACATTTCTACAGATCTGAATCACTTCGTAAACAATTTCCATGGAAATAATTCCGTAGAAAATGGCATCGAAAGAAATTTTAAGAAGTAAATAGAATCTTAATTGGCATGAGCAAAAATGGATATTGAGTAGAAATTGGTTGGGAACATAAGAAACTTCACTGAAGGAAATAGAATTAGAGGAAAAAGAAGGATATAGAAATAATTTACGAATGAAGAATAATTTAGTGAATAATTTTTTAAAGTTCAGGATCGCATGAAGACATGGAAGACGACGACTCATTTGAACGATAAAATTTGACTGGATCAACATTGTTCAACTAAAAAAAAAAGTTTCCTACCACAGATTTTATTAAACTTTTGTCGATCAACTATCATCGTTCAAATGAACTTAAATCGTGGGGAAATGCCTTCAGTCATCTGAAAGATGTTATATTTAACATAAGGTGAATCTTAACCATATACTTCTGACAATATTAGCCACTGACCTTTGCGGCACGACAGCCACTCAGAACGCATCACAATGTACAATTCTTCATTGATCGCGATTGCTACACTTCCACAAATGCGTTTTTCGAAAGTTCATCTCTGTTTCGACAAAGCCGATAGGAAAAATCACAAAAATATTCAATAATTCCTTATACAACCATTGATTTATCCAAGTTTCTTTGAGGCACACCACAAAGCGATCACAATTGAGAAAGTTGTTGCCATAACCAGTCACTTGCAATTTCACACAATGCACACTCAATTGAATATAATAAACACTGCATTACAAACAGGCATAACTACAACAGTACACATACACTACACCACATAGAAACCGTAAAGAGCTCTCGTATGTTCGTGAAACACTTCGGTGAAGCTACCTGCAGCTAGCAAACCGTTGTACCAAATACTCCGTTCACCAGACTTGCTACAGAACGATTGTATGCTCCCGAATTCCCAAAACTAACTTCGAGAGGCGGTCCCGAACTTTCCAAAAAACTTTCTCAAACTGACATAAACTCTCAGCTTTCCAACTAAACTTTCAATTCTCAACTTCCAACAAATTGAACTCATGCTGGCAGGGACTCATAATATTTTTTTGTTGTTAGTATCATTGCGAAATGATGGGAAAAGTATAGTTTTAGGAACTTAGTCTTTGATACTCGGTACTTTCGAGACTATGACCACTTATTTTCAGATCAGTTGAATCTGACAGGTATTTATGGAATTCTCATCATTTCTTTCGATTTGCAATATCAAAACATTGATGAATTTTTCAAAATGGTAGGAATCGTGTTCATCCCAACATTGCTTCATACGTCAAATGCAGAGTTCAAACAACGAGTTCAATATACACCCAAAACTGTATTTTCTTCCACAACAAATCAGAGTTTTTATAAAAACTCACAGATATGGAATAGTAACTCAGTTGATGAACATGAAAAAATCTGTAGAAGTGTAAAAGGGGTAATGAATTAGTTCACCACAACTTTTTCTTTGATTGATTTTTTTTTCACGTGTTTTATTGAGTCTTTTTAAATTTTTTTATGTTGCATCCATGCCACAAATCACTTTAAGAAATTTTTGCATACTTGTATATCTGCTACATTTCTTTCTCAATTGAAGTATAATCAACAATATGTCATATTCCTGAATTATAAAACTTATATTTAATACATATAAACTTAAAACAAACAGTGATTTTTTATAATATAATATAATATCAAAGTATAAAATTCAAAAGTAAAACTCATTAAGGGTATAAATAAAATTAGCTTCAATAAAAATATGTGAGACAATTTTTTGCTTGTTGAAATATGAAAAGGCACTACACTTTTCACATTTGACAAAAGTGAAGCCTATCAGTCTTGATACTTCTTGAAAGTTGCGGATTCATTGGTGAAGAACTACTATAATAATACTTGAAATACTTCGTAAAGTTTTCCCTGTGCAGAAGGACGGCTATTATTATTATTTGCCGTGGCGTCCAGGAGCGACTTGCTGACTGCTCTCACTCACTGAATCAGACTATTCCTTATTTTTTCAAAAATAGCCCTCGCAGCAATGAGTCCAATGCTATTGCCGGTCACAGAAAAAACTGTCCAGACTGATGAAAATCTATCTCAAATAGAAATATCTATAACTTTCTAAGGTTCCATAACATAAATTCCATGTAAATATGATTATTTCTGCTGTGTAACTGAAAATAATTTTTTTCAGGAATCAATTGGACTATCGGAGGTAGAACTATAAAGTTATTTTTCCGATAAACTATGTTATTGTCCAATGCAAACTCACACTAAACTGAAAACATTTCTTCGTCAAACTATATTTCATAACGGCAAAGGAAAAAATTATTTTTTATGGAGTTTTCGTCTGTGCCTTTGACTACATCCTCCTACATATTGCTTTTGACTAATATTCAGAAATATTTTATTCACATTGTCAATGTTCTATATAAATTGTACTCAGTTTCCTTGGAAGTAAGATCGGTTGAGTTGAAGATAAACTATTGTTTTCTTGCCAATGTTTCGGAGTTTGATAATTCCACCATCAAGGCAGTTTAATATGTTGAAAGAGGAAGACATAACGCTACAACTATTGGAATATTTTCAGTAAATTGAAATAAATTGAAATTAGACAATACAGACCTAAGTTGATACAAACAGATATTAACATATTCACGGGACAATACTTCACACATTTGAGACCAACTGATACTGGAATGAAATATAAAAAATCCGTGTTTTTTTTTTCAACAGTGGGGACAAACAATTGTGGTCAAAAAAGTTGTACTGACGGCAGGTCATGTCGGAAACTGACTAATCGAGTTAAAATAGGCCATGTTTAATCCTTCAATATTTCTCCTAGTATTGACGCTGTTTTGGTTGAGAACTTCTGTTACTGTAATTTTTTTGACAAGTAAAGTTTTTATCGAGGCTGATTGGGTTTGTTAAATCGAAAGAATGAGAATTTTATTTAGTATATTCTTCTAGAGCAGTGAGGTTTGCAAAGTCAGGTTTTCTTGTTTCTCTACCATGTTCAGATATGTGTTTTTTTATATATCGCCTGTTTATGCAACCTAGCATTGTGGACAATTATGACAGGCCATTTTATAGACAAGGTTTGGTGAAGATCAGTTGGCGTTCTATATTTCAGGCGTGGCAAAAACTTTTTTCCAGCGATGTTGTCATTCGAGAATGTGACTTTGGAATGTTTTTCATTTAAAATTGTTGTCCATCGTGACCTTAGGCGGGAAAGTTGTTGTATAACATGTTCAAATACTCATGTCTAAAAAGGAGAACATTCTCCATGAAAATTGAAAAATGAAAAATGTGATTTATTTGTAATATCTAACAGAAAACAACTACTTCCCCGGCACAAGCCACGCTGGACATTTTTGTTTTAATATAGAAATCTCATTGTTACAGAGCCCTGATGATGGATTTATTGAAATTAAAAATGTCAAGGAAACAATAGTTATTCTTTAATCTAATGAATCAAAAAGCATCAAAACATTCATTTTTTATATTTCTTTGCGGTATAATGATAAGTTCTGATTGAAACGAAATGAAAAGTCTTACACTCATTACATAAAACCTCAGTACAAATTGAATAATGTGAAGCTGGTTTTTCAACAAATTATTCTGAATATAGATAACTTTAATTAACTAACACCAAAAATACCAAAGAATAACTTCAAGTGGTTGTACTTATTTTTTTTTTGTTTCAGTCACCTAATGATTGCAAGAAAGTTTTCAATGATTTCAAACGGCCCATTCACATAAAATTCCTCCTGCCGCAACACCTAAATCGAACCATCCAAGCATCCCGCGTCCAAAACAACAAAACCGGTGAAAAACTCACCAGGTATCCAGCGTCGACGCCTTCTCCAAGGAGCCGCAGCCGAGTGCCGCGCGACGTCCGACAATTTCCGAATCGTTCCGAACCTGACCGAGGGGTGGTTCTGCACGTCTAAACGCGGCCGACGCTGAGGACGCTTTGGAGACGCTGAAGAGAATTTTGGGGTGGACGCTGGGAAGAGACCCGCCTCAGGTTATCGATTCAGGAGGAGGTAGAAAAAGAAGGTTGCACTTGCACTGGGGGTATGAGGCTGGTCGGCCGATGGAGTTTTTCTTCTTCTTTGCCTTTTTTCGTGTTGGGGAGGTGTTTGTCTTGTGTGTTTTGTGTTCGTGATGTTTTATGATGTTTTTCGTGTTGGCGGATGGAGTTTGTACGTGTGGAACGTGTGAGCATGCATATTTATATGGTCATTCCAGATAGCGGGATCCAAACAAAAAATTATCAGGAAACATTGGATGGCAAACTGAATAAAAGAGTTGCTGAAATACTAAAGCATACAGTCTGTCATACATTTTTGATATGATATGTGCATTAAATCTGTACTCGCTAGATATTAAAAGGAAATTTGGATAAATGAGAGTTATATAGCGTGAAGTCATGTTCAAACTTTTTTAGATGGATTTAGATGGAGAATTATTATGTTAACAATAATATTATACGTACACAAGGTGATGATTGGGATATTTTCGCTTTCGATGTCCATAGTCTTATTAAACGTTTCACTGCTAAGATCAATTCTTCCAATCAAACCAACCTAGGAATCAGAGAGCCTGGATCATTACCTAACAGTTAAAAAAATTTGATTAAACGTGACCAATTCCCAGGTAGCACCTCCTTCTGCTTCTTCTTGTTCTTCTTCTTCTTCTTTAGTGTCTTGGTTTTCTGATTCCGTCGAAAGATCTATTTCACCAGATCAGGTATTCATAGATAGGGATGGGTTTTCATGTGATGCAGGTAGCACCTCATATTGGTTGATTCTTGATATCGGGCCATAATAGATAAACTTTGAAGGTAAAAATAATATTACTCAAAATGGGTAAATATTTGACAACCAATGTTAAATTAATCATATTGCTCAACATATTTTGAATGTATTGTAACATATAATATTAGCAATATTGAATAATATCTAGCTACTATTATCGAGAAAACAATATTTTGTATATAACTTCCAAAGTCTAGAATCGATATTGCAATCTCAATATTTGTCTCATATCGATTCTAGAGATGAAAAAACCAATATTTTATATACAAGGTATACTCAGTATGATAGTACGATGGTTGAATACTCAACAAATCATATTAATCTATATATGGGCTACAGTGGGTCTTCACCCGTGGAGCGTGGATATGAATCCCAGCGCAGTCACCTGTCCAGTGCATTGTATCACACGTTAAACGGTAAGGGCTACGTCTCACACAAGTCTTTGGAAGACTTCTGAGGGCATATCCGGTTGATGGAAATAAGAATTTTAATATTTTTTTCAACAAAAAATATTGATTGGAACTGCTACGAAAACCTCACGCCAATATTGAAATATTAATATTGATACAATATAACAAAAATAAAACAATACCATTATGTAAACTAGAATGTTGACTGAGAATGTAATAAACAATATCGAAATAAATTGTGATCAAATCTGGATAAGAAATCGCTAGGTGGATCTACATACAGAGTGTCTCATCAATTCTCATGGAAACCCCAGTAGGATTGTGAAATTTTCAGCATCGATAGATATATCAAAAATTAACAAAATAACCTTGGAGGGGCCAGCAGCGGTGGAACCATCGTCATTTCCAATGAGGATAAAACTCCCAATTTATCTCTCTCATGGAAACATCCCTGTAACTTCCGTATTTTTTTATGAAAAAAGGAAAGAAAGGATTTCCACTCCAAAATATTTTTTTACAATACAATAACATTTGGGCATTCAAATTATTGATTGGATTATTCTTCCACTAGCAAAATTTATCCAGCAGGTATCCTAAGAAGTTGTTGAATGGTTGATTACAAAGTGCAAAATGGTTTAGTTGCAGATCTTGCTGTTCATGTTCTACCGGAAGAGTCTTTGGTATTCCATTACTTGGTATTACCATTAGCAGTAAACTCTCATCGAAAACCATGTGAGGTCCATTGCCACAAGTGCTTCTCAAGAACTTGGTTTTCTGTTTTGCACCAAGAGCGATATCTCTTTCCGTCAACTGATTATGATTCATAAGCCACAGTTTGGAGCTGTCCAGAAATACTATTCCCACATATGGAGGGCAGATCTAAAAACAATTTTAGATCGTTTTTAATAACGTGAACATGAAAAAAATTACCAAGCTGTCATTTATAAACTAGTGAACTGAAGAGTAAAAACAAAAATCTTTCAATTATTGAAATATTGCTTCGAAAGCTTATAATAATGATAATGGCCCGATGGCGTCAGCCCAGGGCTATTACACGACAAAGGACATAAATGCATTCTACGCAAGTGATACATACAAAATTTTATGCACTAGCGCTTTAATAGCGCGAATCACAAATATTGACTTGAATTCCAATGGTACACATTTCGTACGTTATGACTACAATAATCGTAACATAGTATGGGAAATGTGAAACTATGGTAGCTGAGAGCTATATTGAAGAAACCATTCAAAATGAATTGATCATCACTAAAAAATTGCTAATGATGATGCCAGAATGATACCAAATAATTATTTAAACCAACCATCCACTTCTGAAATGAAAATAATAGTTTAAAAAAACTAAGGAACACGCTTTACTTCCAACATGGACTAAAAAGTAAAAAATATTTGACAATATAATTACTCAAATGTAAAATAGCGCGGGTGCTAAGGATCTATATTCTCATATTTTGTATTTCAATTCAACAATACTTCAAGAGCTCAAGAGAACTTTGCCAAGCACCCCAAGTCTTTTTTTTTTGTTTAATTGAAGTGATTAAATTGTCATTAATTTTTTACTTTTCTGCTGGAAGTAAAGCGTGTCTTTAGTTTTTCTAAACCCCGAAAACCCCTACCAATTTTGAATAGAATCTGAGCATAATCACAAAACTCGTCCACCGTATTCGGCCACCATCTTTAATGACGAATCTCGTGCGCCATATTGGAGCCGCCATATTTAATTTATGAATTTTTCCAAAAATTTCATAATCTCTGACCCCGAAAACCCCTGCATATCAATTTTGAGTCGAATCGGACCATTATCACAGATCTCGTCCGCCATCTTCGAGCCGCCATATTGTTTTTTTCTATTACCGAAATATCATATTGTATTGTTACTGGAACTATGAACCCCTGCCAAATTTCAAATAATTCGGACGTCTGGCAGTGGGTGAAAATCGCGTTCAAAAATTCCGTTACATGATACATCATACATACATACATACATACTTACAGGTGAAGCTAATAAAAGCGTGTTAAAAATTGTTCTCATATCGATGCATATGCTTTAAAGAAGCTTTCAATATGTAATAATTATGTTAAAGAGAGTATCCCATCTTCATTACATGTTTAAAAAATATCAATCATGAAGAAATGTTCGGAGGAGCATTTCTTTACTGATCTGAAATAATTCTGATCCGCGTTTCATGCAAGACTATGAAATGATATAAATATGGACAGTTTGAGAATTTTTGTCTACTTTACGGCCCGTGGGCCATAATGTGCTCGCGGGCGGTAAAGTGCAACTTTACGATAGCTGAACCAGGTGGTAAAGTTTACTTCACCGCCCACTAGTGCATAAATAGCTATTCGTATTACAAGGGAGGAAAGTGCCACTTTTCCTCCCACACCATGTAGTTCACTGCCCGACGCGAAGCGGAAGGCAGTTAACATCCGAGGGAGGAAAAGGTACTTCACTCCTATATAATACATATGATTTTTCCTCCTACCCACTTAATAAACCTTTTTTTGTAAATTTAAAACTCATCTCAACTGCTTTTGTTTAAAACCTATACTTGCATGATGGAAAGTATACAAAATTAATTTATACCTATATAAATTACTCTGATGGCGTAGTGGTAAGCGACGCTGACTAGTAAATCGCGGTAATCGGTAATTTTTTTTGTTTTCATCAAGCACATCATTTTCCTTTTTTTCTTCTGTTAGAGATATAAATCATTGGATATTTGGTTAGCTTATCAATTTTGGATTGAGATACAGTGTTAATTTTCTCAAAGGCAATATTATGTGCCTATTTTGAATGAATTGTCAATCGTTTTTTTCTCTCTAGAGAGGAAAAGTAGTTTTTCTCCTGATTTCAGGAAGGAAAGTGTGTTTTTTCCATAGGGGTAATAGGAAAACTATTTTTCATTATTAAAAAAATCTAATTTTCCTCCGCACCACTAACACACGCACATTTTTTTCTCGTGACTGTACTCTCTGACTTATTGGATCTTGCGTTAACAATGCTAAGCCGAAAGGGTTGAGAGACGAGGCGAATCGCGTGTGCCTCAACTTGGACAGAATCTATTAAGAGGATTAGTCCGAATGAAGCCGTCGGTCGTTGGCATGTCGGCCCAAAGAGTTGGGCTGTTGGGCTTCTTCTTCATTATCTGCGGTCTCGCAGCTTTTACTTTGCTTTTGCTTTGCCTTCCCTCTACTCTAATCGTATTTTAAATCGGATGTGTGCGTATGTGACCGATGGAATTCTTGTAGGAATAATATTGGATGAAAGGGTCGGTACGAAAACAAAAAGGCTTGCTGACCACACTGACCACATCTTGTAAGCGGTATTACTCTCGTTCGACTGATTTCATTATGAAAGGAAAAGCTGGAAAATTAGGTGGAAGTTATATATGTTGAATTACCTAAAGCAACAATCTGATCACAATAATCTATCATTAGTGAAAAGGACGGGGCACAAAACACCATAAAAATGGCTTTCAGCAAAATTTGATAATTTTTTGATTTTGTTTGGTAACAAGTTATAAGAAGATCTTTTGATTAGGAGAGCCGCTAGAGGGCGCCAAAGTTGAATGGTTCGAATTGTCTTGTATGGAATTTCGCAAGTTTCGAAAATATATTTTCAATAAACACTTCTGTGATAATGTTCCTGAAACGAAGTGTGTTCAGCTCAGTTTTTATCCTAGATTCTGTTGTTTGTTCATGTCGCCAAGGTGAGTACTTGGGTTTCTTGTGTCAGATTTGTTTGCTGTATTTAGCATAGTTTTGCTATATTCTTTTATTATGTGTGCTTTTGCTTTCCCTTTCCTCTGCTCTAATCGTTTTTTTTTAAATCGGATGTGTGCGTATGTGACCATCGTAATTCTTGTTATAATATCTTGGTATAATATTGTATAAAAGGGTCAGTATGCAGGGTACAACGAACAGAAAAATGCCATTGGACAATATTTTGTGAGCAGAATTAGTCTTGTTCAACTGATTTCATCATGAATGGAAAATTAGGTAGTAGGTTAGTACTGTGACCAACTGTTGAATGAAAGTACCATAAAACCTGTACCATGCCTTCTTCAGACTTGCTCTAAAAACTTTATTGTTGGTGATGATGCACCAAATAAGATGGTATTATTGTCATGATTGTCACTTCTTCAACATTTCATCAGAGGTACAGTTCTACGGTAATTTCGGAATTTCCAATATCGTGAATACACGTCATTCTCCAACTGCCTATAACTCTGATAGACAATTATTTCATTACCAGTTATTTATGGACTGCATCATCAACAATTAGCAATGTAGTGAAAGTCTGCAGAACGCACAGTACATATTTTATGGTAACTTGAGTATCAGAATATGGCGATTATATCCCACTTCTTCTGAGGTATTATTGGAGCCTTACCAACTATTTGGTATGTAGTGCAACTCTGCAGAATGTAAGGTATAATTTTTATCGAGCTTTGTGTAGTGCAATAACGCGAATACACCCATCCCTATCAAACTTCGACTACTCTGATAAAGAAATGAAGGGGTGATAATAATTTCATTACTATTTCCTCAAGTCTCCAGACTGTGTAGTTCAGTTATTATTGTACTTTGTGTATCGAAATTTCGTGAATATACGTGACTCTACAACCCCTCTGATGAAAAAAACCGATGGAATGACAATCATTTTCGTTGCTACTACTAGAATGAATAATAAGCTACAATTTGACATAACGTGCAAGTGTGCAGAATGAATTCGCCGTTCGACTGTCGTTCAAGTCGGTTGGCAGGTAAATGTTTCAATTTGTTTTTGAAGTTTATATAAGCTATATGAATAAGTGTCGTGATGATTGCCGTCAGTAATATTATTACCTGCATTGAATTGAATAGTAAGTGTTTGTGTGAAGTCTACCGTTACGCTATATGCTGTGGTAACACGTGCATTGCAGTTTATACAAAATTATAAAAAAAATATTTTTTTTTGAGTTGAGGGATTGCTTCGAGGAAGATTTCCCCTCCGGTAATTACGCCGGTAAACAGACCGGGATGCGACGGATTCCCGTTTACCAAAATGAGAGAGAGCTGGAAAAATAGCGACGTAATGTAAGCTTGTTCAAGAATTTAAGAAAGAAGAAGTATGCAGAATATAGTATAATGATTTTATAGTGGAAATATCGTAATACTTCACTTATCGCTCACATTTTTATCAAGCAATTCCCATTATCGATCGATTTTGCCATGAGGTAATGATACACACATGAAATTTTCAATGTGTTGGAATTCATGGGTGAGAATTTATTAAGAAACTGCACATATTTCGTGGATGAGGAATCGCTGCTACCTTCACACCAATATGTTCTAGCAATTTCCAAGCAAATACGTTTGAATAAGTATTATTGCTATCTTTAATACAAAATTCCCAACAAATCAATGCCCCAAATAGTTTATTAATACACTTATATTCATAAACCAAAATGAAAAAACATTTTTATTCAACTTATCGCTATTTAAGATTTTCATTGTTGGACACCCAGATAAAAGAAGGAAATCTTGTTCATGTATGTAACTGTATTCTCCCACTTCCACTTCATTGAACTTTCTTCAACGAATAACTTAATCAGTGAAAACTTTGTGGAAGAGTTACCTACCGATCTGTTTTATTCTCATTCACACGAAATTGTTTTTATTATTTCATTCCTTTCACTACTGAAATCTTTTTTTTTATTATTCAAACTATTGGATTTCGGTATTCACTGTACTCGAATATTAGTGATTTGTCAAAATTTTTGCATAGATAATGTACTTGAAAAAAAGTTTCCTATGACAAATAAATTTTGAATTATTAAACTTTGTCGACGTCTAGTGGCTTCTCAAATTAGGTATACGATCCTTTTATGACTTGTCAAAATTGTTTGGGGCTTGAACCAAGTAAAATACCAAACCTATACTTTGTTATTCACCTCATCCAGTTGTACTGTCAGATGTCTTCGGAAGAATTATGCTATCTTCTGGCGTGTCTTAATGACATCGTTATGTCACTGTATTTTAGTGACATAACGGAGTTCATTATGGTCATAGGACCATAATTTCAAAAAGTCCCAGTACCATAAAGAAATTCAAATCTGAAGTTTCTGAATATTCGGCATGAATGGATATTGTAAGAAAAAGTGCAAGTAGAAAAACAAAATTTAAAACAAATGTATGCTGTACGTAACACGTGTTGAACTTTTTCCAGTTCTCTTTTGCAAATTCCAGACTTGCAAGTCACTCACCTCGTCTGGAAATAACTTACTCATACTGTAAAAATATTTTCACTGGACTTATAACGCAATCAATAAAGTGCAGGCAAGAATATTCATATGGTATTACTTCATAATTTGCTAACCGTTCAATTTTGCATATAACTGTTAGATACATTATTTTGGATCAATGACTAAACTGCGTTATTTACACTTTTAGCATTCTAAGCACAAGGATTTTTACCACTTGTTTGGCGGCAATTATCTGCTTATTTACATTGTATATGAGCAGATAATTGAGCAGAAACTCAGCTTTGCCGATTTTGGGGTTGACTGACAACTATGTTCCAAAAAACAAGCGAAAATAAAAATTGTGCTTAGAATGTGACCGCAGTTCGACACGTTTATAACGTAGTCTAAAAACACCTCAAGGAGAATATTGAACCTCAAAAAATATGAATGTGAAAGTAATTTTTCACCACTTAAATGTTTTTTTGAAAAATATTTCTGTAGGCACTGAACATTTCATTGTTTCATCCTACTATAACATCTCATGATGAAGATTTTTTTCAGGTATTTCACGAAATCATGGAATTACAAGCCCCAATATAAACTGACATATATCTGTGAACTTTTTTTAGTTTGTTCATAAGCGATTGGAATTTTCAATATAATAATAACATGATGGTATTCCTATCGATCCAGAATTTCAGAAAAGTTTCAATAGAACATTCAGGTCAATAGAGGAAGGAAAAAGTTTCAGGTAATTCGGTTCGTTATCGATTGCTTCAACTTCGTCGTGTGCTAGTGAGTTTCCTAAAATTGCGTTCGTTCACAAATTTCTTTTTAGTTATTTTCAGCTGAGAAATTTCTCTCGGAAATATCCTATCTGTAGAATGAAAGCTCAACTTGAGAAGGTTTTTCGCGTCTTTATGTTTCTTCTGCTATTTTTGTGAGCTATATTCCCCAATTGTTTAAATCAGGCTGGAGTCTGACGATTTAAAAGCAGATATTGGTGATTACACCATAAGTTTAGGTTTTGGCGAAGGCGTCGGTCTAGAGTTAAAACCATTTTTTTTCTACAACTGTTATAAAAAGTAGCGTATTTCTCATAGCTTACTCACTTTCAAAACCATATTTTGCTCATACTGTGAGAAATATCATTTCTCATGGCACTTTGCCCACACCACATACATTTATATGGACAATCAACAAATATCGACAAAAACTAGTTGGCTGCTGTTCAGCTTTAAATGTCACAGCTGTCAAAAACGGTCTGATTACCTTTAGAAGTTTTTTAAATTCTTATGGTACGCAGAGGTTGGGTTGGATGCATGTTCTTTCAGATGAACGAAACATTAAAAATCTCAGTTTAGTACACCCTGCAACTTATTGAAATCTCTAATTTTTTATTATCTCAAGAAAATGATTTTAATGAGAACTTTTACAAGAGAATATTTTGATACTTCCTCTATGATTTCCACTATTTCACCAGGTCGCTTTGTTCAGTTTTCGCTGTACGCATTATATCCTTATCATAAATGAAGAAAACAGACTTTCGTTATTGAATTATTCCAGTATTTGCAGTAGTTTCTAGATATAGAACTGGTTGATTTCAATAATTGTCTATTATATTGTTCCCATGGATAATTTCATGAGCAGATAAGATATCATAATATATCAAAAATTCATCAGTTTTTTCCCTAATCCCATATCCACAGTTTATTCATGGTTCATTATTTCATTCATGCCAAGGAAAAGGATCAAATGAACATTCCACAACGGCAGATCATCTGCTCCCCCAACTATTCTCCGAAGTTTTCCAGTTTTATCGATCCCAAAACTTTTCGTCGTGCTCTACTGAAACAGTCGAACGTCGACCTCGCTTGCAAGCGCCCCAGCTCAGAGTGTTTTCACTGTTTTCCCGTCAGTTTTCAGCATCCGACTGTAGACGGCGCAGGACGAGCAACCCTTCCACTTTTCCGTTTTCTCCACGCCCCGATTACGAGGCTTACTAACTTACTTTTTCCTTTTTTCCAAACTCGAAAAACTTTTGCTGCGTCGTTCGTACAGAAAGAGGCATTACACTTTAATATATTAAAATCGGAATGTGGATGTAATGTTATTTATTAAAAATATTTCAATATAGGGATTTTGACGAGAAGGAAAGGTGAGTGGATTTGTTTCTGTTCGATATTAATTACGGGAATGAAAGGCGCTCGAGTTTCCTAGAGTTCTGGAGTGATATGAATGTGAGAATTTTTTTTCGGAAGTTGTTTTTCATTATAGGACTTTTTACTTATGATATGAAGCAGAATTGTAATGGAAAAGTTGAGGCATGAAACTTTCGTCTCCTATCAGATTTTACTTGCGTTTCCATTCATAATCATATGGATACGGAAATCACCATGACATTCACAATTCACAATAGAGCACTGTCAGACGTCACTGACGTAATATGACAGTTGTCAAACATAAGGTTGTGGAACAAACAAAGCTATTTTCCATTTTTCCCCATAACCTCAGAGAAAAAAGTAATGTAATCTATAGGAAATCCTGTCGATATGATGCATGTCATGAAAGAGGTCGACGGAATCAAGTGTCGACAAAATAATATACTTTTTTTCTGGTATACCAGAAGATACATCAGCTCCGAATGATTTTGCGAGCGAAGCCCTAAGTACCGTCATCCCAGAGATCAACGTTATTAGGTCTGATATCCAACGACTAATAGGGAAGGCAACACCAAATAAGGCCAGGCCAACCAAAATCGCCCTTTGAAATAATGCACATATACCAATTCTCATTGAAATATTAGGAAAATCCAGTCTCATCCCAAATTCAAAGTTGTTCAGGTCAGACCAGATTATACTCAAAAACAGAGAGAAAATTTTCCTGAACTACGTCAAGATCTGAGTAATCGTAGAGGCAGAGGGGGGAACGATATTGTCATCAAATATGGAAAAAGGATACCCCAAATAGTTCGAAAAAACATATGAATCTATTCAATTAGACCAATCGAGGTCATTTTACAGATTATTTCAGATCAAAGTGTCAAAATTACGGAGGTCTCAATTCAAAAAACTATTTGTTTCTACATGTCTTCTTAGCAGATGGTAGTGATTTAAGTTTATCGCAGAAACAGGAGCTGCGGATATCGTGAGATGTATTGCTGGCGATTGATGATAGCTTCTTCAATTCTAAGTTGTGCGACTTTCAGAATCCTCTTAATTGTTATGATTTGTGTTGAAATATCAGGTAATATCAATATCATTCCACAATATCTTCTCGTAACTGATTATGATCAGTTATAGGTGTGACTACGTCATCAGTCGTTTCAATATCATCCTGGATTTCTGTGACGTTCTGCAGGTAAAAAGTGTGAGGAATGAAAATAATAGAATATTCTTTATGCATGGTTATTGCTAATTGTGATGTGGACTGCAATGTTTGTTAAAAATATATATTTGAATCTATCAACCATCATCACCCTGCACTCACAGTTAAATCAGCAGCCTCCATTTCTAAATTAGTCACTCTCAAAAAATTCAATTCACATATGTATGTATCTATGGTACACGAAAAATTCAGTAACCTAAGAAGACAAATGAAAATTTACATCAAAGGCACGTATGATGCGTTTATTGAAAAATCCGAATGCAGTTTGAAATCGCATCCACGTAAATTCTGAAATTTCATCAACAGCAACAAAGAAAACTTTGTATTCCAGGAAATATGTTCTGTAAATAAAAATTAACTATTATCCCAGCACAATTATTGTCGCCTTTGCAATAAACTTCAGGAGTATTTATCCTGTAGAAACAAATGGAGAAAGATACATGCACCAAAGTTACATCCTTAATATTAATGACATATCGAGAGAACAAATTCTGAATGCTTTCTATCCTGATTCTCAATCTGATGTATTGAATTGTCCGGTATGTGGAAATCTCGTATTTATCCCAATTCAAAATCTGGTACTTACTGGTAGTAAATCCGAAATCAAGAATTATGAAATTTTTTTCTCAATATCCGGTTTTTCAAAGCTTATTGAAATCATTCTGTCTGATATGATTTATTATCTCGTACGCAACAGCATCTCTGATTTCCAGCTGTTTTGTTTGTCAAAGCGCGCAATATTGCTTCAACTAAATGCATTCAATTAGTTTTCTAATGTATTGATAGTCGTCATCAAGTTGATGTGGTATAAATAGATTTCAGCAAAGCCTTTGATCACATATCATATCAACAACAGCTGATGAATTGAACTATGGTTTTGCGAAAAACATTCAATCTCTATTAAGTTCATTCCTTTCTGAGAGAACTATTTGCAGAATATGGTGTCAAAACTTTCACATTTTCTGCTACGTGTGGTGTTTTGCGTTTTACCATCAATGAAAATGATAATCTGAAATCTGAAGAGCTGTTTTTCGCTGATGACATAGAAATATACCAAGAAATCAGTAATGCAAAATGATCTCAAATACCTCACAGCTGGTGTCAAGAAAACAAACTATACCTGAATGGAGCGAAAAGTAATGAATTCCTCAAGAAAACTGAATAACCTGGTTTATGATTGCACAGCAAATAATACTTCTTTGACCCGAGTAAATGAAACTGAACACTCAGGAGTGATATTCAATAAAAATTCATATTCTCTTCTCATATCGACTCTGTGATATCATTAGCAATGAGAACTCTGGACATTCTGATTCGAAATTGTAAAAAGTGCAGATCCTTAGAAGCACTATGTAATGTGCATTTCCTTGTAAAGGAGTGAATTAATATTGATGATATTGTAAAGTTTGGACAAACAAACCCGGTCTCATTAATTCTTCGATTCATATCTATAACATCGGTGCCGCTTCATCAACCTAGATAACAATATTTTTGGGAAGGAGGTAATAAAAGATACATCATTATTATAAATAATGAACAACTGACGCCCCAGGACTGATCCATGGAGCACACCATATTTGATATTCTGCAAGTTAAAGTGCGTGTGTCTATAACAAATAGTATAGACACACTGGGTTCTTTCTATGATATATCATACTATAAATTGGAAAAGTGAAACTCCAAAACTACAATATTCAAGAATTTTAATTGTATAATTACCACATGTGTGATATCAATGTTTAAATAAAAGAAATGTTTTTTTGTTGGGGCATCAAAAATGTTATACTTGACGTCTATGGTATCCCTCCAAGAGAACGAATAGTATTTTTTCCCTTTCTTAGATGTACATTTCGATAACCAAATTATCTTCATCGGTAGTAATGATAATCCATCAGTAAATAAAGAACCTCCGTCATATTTACATTATAGCTATATGTAACGAGATTATTATGCGATTTATAATAGTCGAGGATGTCGCCTGTGCAACTTCTGAGATTTATTTACATTGCATAATAATCAAGTAACATTCAAAGCTTCATTGTATAATTGACAATGATGATGTGAAAATCTCGATGTTCTTTGAACAATACAGGATTTTCCTTTTCGTGGGAACCAGAACTTAAAGAAAAAATTGATGAAACGATAATCTAATCAATTACTATGAATCAACTTACTCATTATCTTTGTGATTTTCGCTTGTTTTAAGTGTTTTTAGTAATGAATAAGGTCCCATATATATGAAATGAATTACAATGAAATAAAATATAGAATGTGTCACAAAATAGTTCTCCTTGATTTAATGATTTTCTCTAAGAACGCTTTAAATCTACCGCGATTCCGTCACTGGGGTTGTTTTTCTTTGGGTGATCGTTTCCAGCCTTTTTATTGCCCCCGGAAGTCTACTCGGCTAATTCCATTCAATCCGCCTCTCACATAAGAATCCTTCAACACTTTTATTCCTCCTTCCTGAAACCAACCCTTCTCATGATAAAATCCGACAGGACAAGATAATTAAACATTAATTTCCCGATATAAAAATCCCCGGCGGAGCTCGAGAAAAGAAGGTAAGAGGGTGGTGCGATAAAGAAGTGGCAAAATAAAAAGAACCGTCTTTGTCTTTAGTGTTTGTATTCAGAAGTCTTCCAACATAAATCTGGGGGTAAGTGATCGGTTAACGCCGACCCCAGTTCGGGGATTTTTTAACCCTCGGGCATAGACCGACTCCAATCTCTTTTCTAGATTTATTATTGTAATCGCGAGAGTAACAAGTAAGAAGGCGCGTTAAAAAATACGGTTCGACAGGAGTATAAGACACCGCTGCTCTGCTGGACAGGATTTGGAAGGGTCGTATTACTAACGGCAGTCAGAGAATTCGTAAATTCACTGTTTGGGAGAATATAAATGAATGGGTACAGTAACAGAATAGTCGGTGTATGATATTTGTTTTTTTTTAAGGAAAAATGAAGTGGAATCCTTAAAAAAATCCTGATTGCTGTTATAGTGCAGTAACCACAGACAAATATAGACCACAAGTGAAGAATGAAACTCGGTACATAACTTGTAAATCATGTATTGTTAGAAATAAAATTATTTACCAAAAAATCAGAGGTGGAACCCAAAAAAAATGTATTTAAAAAATTACAATTTTTTTTTGCTGTTATTTCGGAAAGTGAAGATAGTTCAATTTTCCACAAGGAGTATACCAAGTAATTTCGCATTAACCCGCCACCGAGGAGAAACTACTATTTCATTAGGTGTACATCATAACATTTTCATTAATTCAATATTAATTTTAATTAAATTCATTATTCGAAATGTCGAAAACTAGCCAGAAATAATTTTTGCGCAAAAAAAACATTTGAAAACTGATTCAGAGCTGACCAACTTGAGAACGGTTAGAGATAGACGAATTCTGCGAACTCCAATCAATTCCGGAATGGCCGAATTAGTATATACTGAGAATTTGAACGAAAAAAATCTCCGGACAAAAAAGTCGAGTAAATCATGATAGATCATTTTTTGAACTTCTTTATTTTTCACTTTCCAAATTTCAAATTTTTGTCCCCGAACGTATTTTACCAACTCCAGAACGGTTAGAGATAGACGAAATCTGCGAACGCCAGTCGATTCAAAATGGCCGAATCACTATGTATTGTTATTTTCGAGTCAATCGAAAGAAATTAAAAATTACTCGAAAAAGTTGCAAGGGGTTCACCCCTAAAAATCATTAAAAGTACCAAGTTGTCACATCGACTTGAAATTCGCACTGTTTACGTAAAATTTCATGCTCATTCCAAAAATGTATGATTTTCTATGCTCAGATTAAGATTTAGTCGGAAAAAGGTGTTTAAAATAAAACATTAAATTTTCTGAGATTTTTTATTTTTCATTTTTCGAATTTAAAATTTTACTCCTCGGACTTATTTTGACGTGCTGATTCCGAATCTTTTAACAATAATGTCGAAAACTCATCAGAAATATTTTTGACGGCAAAAAAAACATCAAAAAACTGATTTAGAGCTGACCAACTCGAGAACGGTTAGAGATAGACAAAATCTGCGAACGCCAATCGATTCAGAATGGTCGAATCAGTACGTTCTGTGAATTTTGAGTCAATCGAAAAACATTAAAAATTACTCGAAAAAGTTGCAAGGGGTTCAGCCCTAAAAATCACTAAAATTACCAAGTTGTCACATTGACTTGAAATTCGCACTGCTTACGTAAAATTTCATGCTGATTTTAAAAATTTATGATTTTCTGTGCTCAGATATAAGATTTTGCCGGAAAAAAGTGTTTAAGATAAAACATTAAATTTTCTGAGATATTTTATTTTTCATCTTTCGAATTTAAAATTTTTGTCCTCGGACGTATTTTGACGTGCTGATTCCGAATCTTTTAGCAATAATGTCGAAAACGCATCAGAAATATTTTTGGCGGCAAAAAAAAACATCTAAAAACTGATTTAAAGCTGACCAACTCGAAAACGGTTGGAGATAGACAAATTCTGCGAACGCCAATCGGTTCAGAATGGTCGAATTAGTATAAATTGTGGATTTCGAGTCAATCGAAATAAATTAAAAATTACCCTAAAAAAGTTGGAAGGGGTTCAGCCCTAAAAATCATCAAAAATACCAAGTCGTCACATCGACTTGAAATTCGCATTGTATACGTAAAATTTAATGCTCATTCCAAAAATGTATGATTTTTATATGCTCAGATATAAGATTTAGGCGGAAAAAGGTGTTTAAAATGAAAAATAAAATTTTCTGAGATTTTTTATTTTTCATTTTTTCAATTTAAAATTTTGTCCTCGACAGTAATTTGACGTGCTGATTCTGAATATTTTAACAATAATGTCGAAAACTCATCATACAAATTTTTGACGGCAAAAAAACCATCTAAAAACAGAATCAGTGCTGATCAAGTCGAGAACGGTTAGAGATAGACAAATTCTGCGAACGCCAGTCGATTCAAAATGACCGAATCAGTATGTATTGTGAATTTCGAGTCAATCGAAAGAAATTAAAGATTATTCGAAAAAGTTGCAAGGGGCCAAAAAAACCATTTGAAAACTGATTTAGAGCTGACCAACTCGAGAACGGTTAGAAATTCTGCGAACGCAATCGATTCAAAATGGTTGAATTAATATTATTGGGTATGTATTTGGGAATTAATTTATGACAAGGTACTAAAATGAACCTTTCTCCTGTTCTCCTCATGTAACCATCCAATTTCCTTCAATTTATTTGATACTCGTTGTCGCCTAGTTACAGCAAAAATCATACGTAGGCATAAGCTTCGAACTTTCTGGATCTTATTTTTATACATAAGAGTTAAATTATGTCCATACAACGTATCCGCATAATTATCTTTCATTGCCCCCTAGAACTTTTTCATTATTTTTCCTTATAGATAATTACTTCACTGCTTTCATTAGGTGTACAAAAAATTACTAGTTGTTTCCCCCTCGCCCGCCACTATCTGCAATTTCCGGCAAGGACGAAAATTTTCTAAAAATTATAGTGGAAGGAAAAGAAAAAGTGTATATGGTTCCTGAAGACTTCTACTTCCTCGTGCAAATATAACATGTGAGTATCTGAGTACCCAAAATGTGTTTGTCTCCCTTCACATAACCCTTCTACGATATTTACGGAGGATCCGAAAGTCATGGATATTTCAGTTGATATGAAATAATTATACTGAAGCAGGAATCACTACTACTTTTTGGACCATATGCAATGATTTTACAGTAGTGAGACAAGTCTCAAGTACATGCCAAAGAAAAAACTGGGTTTTACTCCTGCCTCAGTTTTCAACTCACCCATAATCCCAGTCAGTTTCTTCAATAAATATTGAAAATAATCGCTCATACACATCCTACATGAAAAATGAAGTATGTGATTTCAACCACCATATCAGAGGCCATCGTTTTTTGGGATAGAGTGATGGCTTTATAATAATATTACGTCATATATCAAAGGGTATATTATAATACTTTCAGGTCATTAGGTCTAACTGGCAAATGGCAAGATTTTTCCGTCACACACAGTTCCTTGCCAAACAAATGCCGTCATCAGACACAACAAATGACGTCCGGTTGAAACAACTGAAAACAGCGTACATATCCCAACTAGCTACGGATGATAGCAGTAATTTCCAGCGCCTACTTACTGCGGAGAGCGCGAAGATTGCGGATCGAGATGACCCGACGCCGGGCTATAATTTCATTAGCTGGCCCGAAATAAATGGGCTAGTCGTTAAGGGCCCGCAACAGCGGGCGACTTGACCGAAGAGAATATAATAAAAGAAAATAAGTTTCCGTTGTTTTTGGAAGTAGTTGGATGAGTTTTCGCGGAGCGTATGGCGGTCGCTTATTGGACTGGGACGAATTGAACATAATTATAAATAAATGTTTGTTTTATCACTTGAAGGAATATTGGTAAAAATATTGATTCAACTGAAGAACTTCGACTTGGGAAATTTCATCACAACTGATCCAGTTGACACAAAAGTTAGTTGGGGTGGTGTCACACAATGAGAACAAGAAGTACTTTACCTTTCACCACACAAGTAATTCAATTCTTAGATGCGCAACTCGATAATCAAGTTATCCTCAACAGTAGGCATTACTAAACTGAAATATCATGTCAATCAGCTCGTCCCTTGGAAATATCATGAGGACTTTTTTATAAAATTTTCAATTGGGCCAAGCTGTAGATGAAAATAAGAAGCCCTTTCCACATAGAATGAAAGACGCAAATGGCCCATACTACTTTTTATAAGATAGTTCGTAAATATAGTTCGCCCCAGCACAATTTATTTGTGGAGTTTTTTAAACAAGAAATAGTGAAAAAAAAATTATAACTTTTTTTTGTTTCATGCAGTTGTCCAGTTTCAGAACAAAAAACGATTTTGCTGGCGCGAAAACCGGGTTTTTCATCAACAAACTATCTTATGAATAATTTCCATAGCTTGGTCTTAATACTGACACAGACTGTTATACAATGATTCCTTGAACTCTACTGATGCTACCATACAAAACCCTACAACATCGATATTGAAAAAATCTATAAACACAATTAAAAACAATTGGAATATTTCGTTCACGAGAAAAAGGCAAAACATCCAAAAATTTTTTCTGTTTTCAGTATCAACTGGAGATTTACAGGAGAAATGCAATAGGGATAGTAGTAGTGTCCGTCCAAAGTGATAATTTTGAAAGAAATTATATAAATCAAAACCATGAGAAAATTGTTCCAATAATCACTCCTGAAGTATATTACATGAATACCAAGTGTGATACATCATTGATAAAAAAGTTCTGGCATTTTCATAACTGAAACTCAATGTGTATATTTACATTTGAAAAAACCAAGATATTTCTCAATTAACTTTCGATCTATCCTGTACAAAAAAAAATTAGGAAAATTAGACCATAACTGAGGTTCCGCCTCCCATAAATTTTTGGAATAATTTTTCCACGCGGATATCTCCGGGAATAACGTCGATGAATATGCATGACCCTATATTTTTTGAATGGTGACAGTAATAACTATTCAACTAAGGGATGGAATATAGGGTGTTCCATTAACTTTGATTTGGTGCACATTTCTGGTTCATCTTGTATACATCGGAATATTCTCCAAATATACTCTCCCAAGAAGGAAAAAACATGCTTTGCCTTTTTATAAATGTGACGCACTATTTCACCAAGTTCACGCTCCTACATATCGTAGGTACAGTTCTACTCATTCAGTTGAAAACGTGAAAACATGATGCGCACTCGTCGTACAACGGACTATAGTCTATAGTATATCCCGTAATTTTTCCCGTTTTGCTACTATACCAGTGACCATGTGACACGTGAAAAAAGTGATTTATTGACACGATTGATCACCTAGAAATTATTTTCCAAATTTTTTTTTCATATGTTACATTCTTTATATATTTCTCTATATTTGTCGCCGATATGGTTAGGCTACTGGAAATATTTTCCGAAAACAAAAACCTTATTATTTGAAGATACTCCTGGAGACAAACATCACACCCAACTTCCGAACATGTAAGTCATCTTTTAATTACTTTTGTTCCAAAGAGATGGAAACGACTGCCGGGTGTATAATTCAAATTCAAGAAGGAAGTGTATATAGAAAGACAATTAATATTACTACCAAAACACCGTTGCAAGAAGTTCTGCTCTACTCTATTTCGCTCTATTTTCTTCTCGTTTTCTTGTGAAGGATATAGGGAATGAGATGGACTATGCAGTGGCGTAGGACTGATTGGGGCTGCTTGTTCAATGAAAATTTCCACCTCATGTTATAGACAGTAAGTAATAAATATTAAACTGTGATAAAAGTTCATTGTGTTTCGAAATGGGGTGGTAATCGGAAACTTTTTATCTGGGGTATAGACAGAAATAATTGTCAACTGAATAATATTTATAAGGCACAAATTCGACCCGTTCTGGAATACTGTTCCCATATATTGAGTGCAGAGCCAAGCACACATTATATTTTCATGGACGACTCTCTTCCGAAATATCATCAATCATTCCACCGTTAGCGGTCCCATCTAGACTGATCCATGGAGCTCAGTCTCCACATCCATATGATGTCACTTCGGAGACATGCCAAACATCTGTTTCCCAGGGCCCATTTTTCAACTGAACGGCGAAGCTTTGAAACTTGCTGCCTCGGGAGGTGTTCCCTGGGGCATACAGCCTTCAAGAAGAACACCAATTCCTACCTACTTTCCCTCTGCTCTCACGATGTTCTTTCAACAATACAGGACTTTTCTTTTCGTGGAAACCAGAACGGAAAAAAAATTGGAATGAAATAACGATCATGGAGCCGGACCTGTCGCAGGACGAGTTTTTGACTGAATTGCTTCCAGATGCGTGGGATCTTGGCATGGCTGGAATAGTATCGAAACGTCTATAGACTGGTCTTACTCGCTGTCTCAGGGATATACAGACAATTTCACGTCGAGTGCGATAAACACTTACTTTTTACACTTGTTGCATAAATAACTATTTTTCGATGATAAGAGTTTTCTTAATTTTCATCAGTGGCGTCCCTGTGAATATGCCATGCCATATTTTTGATCAAAATAATGATACGCTACTGTTTTTTTGTCAAGTAAGTATTACTTTTATAATTGTCTTCTATTTTCTCATAAACATGGACTTGTTTTCGTCCGACGGACGGTTTTTTAAAAAAATAAAAGATCTTCCGTTTGCCGTGCGAAAAATAGGCAAGGAATCATTTTCATGAATAAAACATTTATTTAAGAAAAATACAGTAGCTTATCATTATTATTTTTGTTAAATTTCACATGTGCGTGGAAAAAAAGAGTTTATTCTGAACCCAGGAATACGTCCTCACAATATTTGTATTGAAATTTGAAACACCCTGTATAAGGAAGCCAGACAGCTGTCAAGGTGAAGAATTCACCGGTAACTTCGATGCAAATGATAGGAATTTAGAAATAGCGTTGTGGACGGATAGTCTCGTATTACAAACGAATCTAATAAAGTTTTTCGCGTGAAATTGACATTGACCCGGTAAAATAACCAAATAAGTATTGGCGAATCGGACAGTTTTTCGTATTACGGGAGAATAAACTATTACAACTATTTTTGTAAAATTCCCTGATATTTCGTTCAAAGACAATACTCGACAAAATGTTTTCAAATGGGGTGCAAGACATCAAAAGAATTCAAAAATTCTGGAAGGAAAGCTTTGGAAAAACTCTTAACATTCTGGGAAAAAATCTGCAGGAAAATCAAAGGGTCTGGAGAAAAAGCTTCTAGAAACTTCCAAGAGCTTGAAAGAAGAACTTTTTGTTGTGTCGGACCGGTTAGAAGAAATGAGGTGAACCTTCCAAACAGATATAGACAGAACGAGTAGATAATCTCAAAGATGAAAGAAGAAATATACAAATTGAAGAAAGCCTAATTGATACTGCGCACACCACAATTGACAGAAATTCAATGATGGACCTGAGTTTAAAGTTGGATGTAGTTCAAAGGAGATAGCGGAATTCAAGGTCAATCCCAATGAATGGAGTGCAGGGAACATTGACCCTGGCGTTGTACAGAGAAGCAACAAATATTTCACAAACCCTCACGGATTGAAAACAGGAGGACTATGACCACTTGATAAAATACTCAGAGCTACGGTATGACCAAACACACCTTGAATACGTATACCATTTACAGATGAAATACCGATGCATGCTATGTTCGTCTAGAATACTTAGCCAATTCAAATGATAGGAGTTACTAGCGGTTTAGGCATTTTTGAATGGACTTCGCGACTAAAAAATCAGGTAAGCGATGATATGAGCTCGTCCAACACATCTGGTAGATGCACTGGCACACGGCCCTGAGTCAATCCTGCAAATGCCAGAGTAAAGAGAATTCTGTGGGGAAAGATCCACAGGAGCCTGCTAATATTGAAGATGCCTTGAGAAAGGTGATAAGGGAAGTGTTTTCTGGAAAAAGACTGGTAAGATACTGGATTTGCAGGAAACTGCCACGTGCGTAGCCAATTTCTAATATTCAAAAAGTCGACATAATGGGAAGGGTTATCGTCGGAACATATCCAGAAAGTCACTGTTAACTACGCAAATGTCTCGACAAAATGAAGATGTCTTAGTAGACGATCTCATTGACAACTAGCCTTGCAGTATGATTTCTAATGAACCTCTTTCAACATTTTTCCAAGACAGACACGGCTAACGTTATTATTGCTCAGATTTTTTCTTTTCAGTTAGAGTCTTTTAACAGTATCTATCAGATGTAGTTCGATGTCCAGCGTGGCTTTAGCCGGGGAAGTAGTTGTTTTCTGTTAGATATTACAAATAAATCACATTTTTCATTTTTCAATTTTCATGGAGAATGTTCTTTTCAACATGAATACCTCCCAAGAGGTTCCTGAACGATGGAAAATAGCGACCTAAGTTTGTCTTTCAGCCGCAGATGATTCCACAACAGATTTCATGAATATCCTATCCATAATTTCGAACATCAAAATGTTCCGAAATATTTCTTCAATCACAACAAGAGAGAATTTTGTTATCCAATTATATCCAAAAATATTTCTCATGCATTGGCAAATTATAATAAAATAAAATAGCGTTCTACCCATACCCAAGTTTCTAATCGTTTTGGTCAGTTTTGTAACATAACTCCCCCGCCCTCGCACGACACTGCACCCTGGATACATTTCATCAGACTCCGCTTTACGTGACTGTGTTCTCATTTCTTAATCTATTACTTGAGACGTCTGCATGCGGCCCGAAATAATTCGCCGAGAAATTCTATATGCCCAACTTATAAAGTTCCTTTCTCGTTCGGCGTCTTCTGAAAAGTTTCGGTCTCTCGTCGTCTTCATGTTTGATGTAAAAGGAGTTGACATTAAAATTGAAATCCATGCGCCGGAAGATTCTAACACGATCAAAGATCATTATAATTTAATTCGAACTGCTATGCGAGATATTTGCTCCGACGGGATCGAGAAAATACCTGATGTGTACGGCGGTCTTTATATGCGAGAATCAAAGGTGGGCATGTGGGTGTCTCATCCATCGATTGCTACCACTGATGCGAAAATTTTGAAGTATTTGTCTGTTTGAAATGGTGGCATTGTTTCAGGAACTGTGAAACTGAAACGATTCACGGCGCATTAGTGAGCTGATTCAATTGGGAACAAAATGATGTACAGATTTAACAATGACCAACTGCAGGAAATAGAATGGTTGAATCAACACTGTTCTGCAGTTCCCTGCGCTATCAGTAGAGGGGCCAATCCGCGCAACATATTGGTACTTCGTTGAGGGAAAACAGAAACGATCGACATTATGTTTTAGGTATCACAAAGACATCAGGAGAGCTCCGGATGTAGTTATTCAAAATTAAGAAGAACACCGAGACAACAGAGCCCAGACGCCGTCCAAAGCAGTACTGGCTAAGCACTCCTCCAGTACAACCGCAAAACGTAATAGGTAGAGCATGTCAGGGAACTGTTCCGTTGATATTATCACTGTTATTTTCGTTTCATGGATCATTAGTCAAACTGACCCTGACTGACCACAACCAACTGAGAGTCGCGGTAGAACATCACACCAGAGCAAAGCTTCAATTCGGGGCACTGACTGACCGTACTCAACTGAGAGTAGCCTAGAAAAAACCTGGTAGGCCATTGGGCCAAGGAAAGTTTTCATTTGACCACACCCCCCACTAAGAGCTGCGATAAAACGTCACACTTCCGCTTGGTAGATTGTGAGATGAGAATTTTTGATAATGTAAATAAGATTGTGTTAGATTATTGATATATTAATGAAGCTCTCTGTTTTAATAAAAACTGAATTGATTTTGAGTATTCCAACTGAAAGCAGTAGGTACCCAGGACTCGAACCCAGGAAAGGCAAGTAGATTCCGCCTTACTGGCCGCAGTACTTTTGTCGATACAATAGTGACCCCCGAAATATTACTTCCTTCACTGACGCTACCCGAAGCACGTGGAACACATCACGCCGAAAGCTGGCGCCCGAGCCAACATGTGAACTCGGCGTCAAAGTGACTCGTAACGACGAAAGAGCGTCACACAACTTGAGAAATCCATAATGATTTTTATAATTTTTTTATTCGTCAACCTCAGAAGTTGCGCCACTGAAACAAACACTATTAAATCACCTCTCTTCCTACGATGTCTTGATATTCCATTTTTTTTATTTCATCGTGGTTTCGGTGATTCCATGGTCATAATAACTATGTCATTTTTATTTCATTACGGTGTCAATCGAGACATTATTTCGAAGTATTTTCATCAACCCAGGCATTTATACCCATGGCTCTAATATAATTGGTGCTCAAAAAATATTGTGTTCAAGTACACAGAAAGATCATTCTCACACCAACATTATTTACTTCAACTTCTATATTTTGCCGTGTAAAGCTGTGCAAATTTTGCAATTTTGTATTGGGAGTAATGTCAAACCCTAATTTTAAATTACCAGTTTCAGTCCCACATTTGATACAGATGGAATCACGTGTTTAAATCCAGGGGTGGCGCTTTCCTACAAATACAAAAGTAAATTTTTTTCTGCTAGGATTTGCAAATTCCATTTAATTTTCTACTTTTTGTGGGGAAAGCGTACTGTTTAATTTTACGTAATTGGTCGTTACTCACCCTATGCATGTGAGGGAAAAAATATATACAAGGGTTCGACCCCAGGGCCTATAATTCAGACAGCCTGTGAACCGCAGCAGCTATGGTAAAGTCCCTTTAAGAAACCTAATTCTTTCAATCTGATCTTTCCGAATATCTTGTGCTAAAATTGCAGAATATTTTCTGTTTATCAAACCTTCAAAATACTCTTCTATACATTACATATATAAGATAATCAATGAATTGATCATTTCCGAATATGAAAAGATTTCGAAGAAATTCTCGGACAGACCGACTCTTCCTTCCTAAGGGCCAGGTTTCACACTATACCGAGGATTATCGCTATGACCATGGACATGCGCTGTTTTTGAGTGCGACCACAGACGTAGGAATAACTATATTGTATGGGTGCGATCATATAAGAAATAAAAAATGCTGTCCAATAATGCGCCCATGATGTCCACATTCCATTATTTCGCCTTAATACCATCCAGACTATAGTAGGCTTGCTATCAACGTTGGTTACAAGAAGCATTTGCGCAATTGCTTCCTTTATTGTTTGCCTTTTATTCTGTTGAAACGATTTGATGACATCGTATTTGTTTGTTATTCTTCGATGAATTCAGTGAATTCGCTTGAACTTGGGTCATATCAGGATCAGGTTCTGTGCCCAAAAAAAAATTGAATTCATTGAACGGTTCAGATAAAACGAAAGAACAACAACCTACCCCCATAATAAGTAATGGAACGAAGGTAACAGATACAGAGTCATCAAGGCGTTCTCAAGGCAAATAGTAAGAGGGAACAAGTTTAAGCAGAGCCGTGAAGATGACAGCACTAACTGATTTTGAAAGCGCTGGCATATATAACGACTCAAAGTTGTAAACTTTGAACACATTCTTTGTGTTATATTAGTGTGGAAATTGAAATGAAAGACAACCAGTTGCATCGATCAGAAAATATGTTTACAAGTAAACATCGGAGATTTTGTTTCCAATCCTCCAGTTTATTTGTGAAATCAATTATGGCCTTTTGTGTTCCGAAGTTAATCCATAAACGTCATCGACTCATATTCCGCAATAATAAGGAATTCCTCATCATAACCAACGATATTCATCTCTCCACTCACCGTAACTCCTAGACAACAAGCCGAATTTATTTTTATTAGCTCAGCAGATAACGGTAAACGCGAGATGGAGAGATGTAAAGATTGGAAAGCCGGGGCCATCAACAGGGAATCATCCGAGTTCGATAAATAAGTAGATTGGAAAGAAGGACGATGCACGAGCCAAGAGAGAAATAAAGAAGAATTGCCCTCGTAAATCAGGGTACCCTTGGCTGCCTTGTCGTTCGCTTGTTTGTTGTTTGTGCGTGCCTGCAGTGACATCCATACGACTTCTTCTCTAATCATGTTCTTCCTGTTATCAGGGCTGCTATATGATCGCTTCTAGCTGCTGGATAATGTATTGTTATATGGAACGATTTGTTGTCGGGCATAAAAACGCCGGTTTATGCGATTAGATATAATTCCGTTTTATTGTTTCTAGTCGATTAGGAAATCTTGACTAATTAATCTTTTGATCGAAATGGATTCGGAGAAAGGAAAGTATGAGATTCGTCACTTTTAGATAATGATGTGGTTCTTCCGAAGGAATGAGTAACTGCTGAAAATGTTTGCATTACATTTGTTCATTTTTAGTCATATTTGTCGTAATAAACAATGAAACCATCACTACACATAATAGTATATTATCAAAATTGCATGGGACACTATTTTGTTGCATCCGTGTTTATTAAAGGTGTGTCATATACTATTTTTTTTTCTATTTCGTGTTCATTTGTACTTTTTTATTGAATAAAACTAGTTTGATAACACTAGATATCAGAAACATTCAAATGAAATACCTAGTGAGAAAATTTAAAAATCATCATCTCTTTGGTCACTGTACTCTATTGACGTCTTGTTTGAATATCTACAAGAACAAAGCTATCTCAAAATGTGCTAAACCACAAGCTTTTAAAAAAAATTCACGAGGACATGATCCAAAGAAATCAAAAGATCTAGATTCTCATGACATCAATCGGTTCATCACTAAAGCTGACGAAAATTCATACCGTCAATACATTTTCATATATTTTATCCAACACATGACAGTTATGACTGCCATTATTAATGTCATTTTAGACTAGTAAACTGTCAAATAACTCACTAGTGTGACAAATAGCAGATGGTATCCAATTGCATGTTGACTGATGAGAACAGTGGCTCTTCATCCTGACTGGGTCTGTACTGATGATCGGCAGAACCGTGAAACATTAGTTGTTGAAGGAAGCATTCCAAAGTATTTTCATGTAGAAAATCTTTGCCATTTGTTGGCCAGAGGTGAATTTGCAGTCGTGTGGGAACGTATCAACAATTTTTTTTGTAACCACAGATACTTTTTGAATTAGTAGCAAAAACAAAAAAAAATCGCAAGTTTTTTGTGAATGTCCTAAAAGGTATCAGGAAATAGTTAGCCCAGTAAACATATGGATTTTCATGCACTAGCGGGCGGTAAGGACACTTTCTCCTATTACTCATTGTACTACTTGTGATACTAATTTTTAGGGACCGTTATAAACTTATGTAATCAATAAAATTAAAATTTTCAGGCTTGTTCTCAAATGTTAGTACAAAATTTCAAAAACTAGTTGATACCATGACTTGCTGTTGCAATGGTTCATATTTTTCAAACTCGTTCATTTTTTCATACCTTTCCAAATTTGAAGAGGCCACATAGAACCCTTTTCTCGACCGCATTCAAGTTTTGCAGAAAAATAAGGAAAACAATATTTCACGGTAAAACATGGAATACTATTTTAGCTACAAAAAGAAAACAGCATTTCTTTTATCAATAAAAAAAATATTCAGAAATAATAGCAATTTTCAATTTTTCAAATAGATATTTCATGTATTATTTGAACTTTTTTTTTCGCTGTTGAAGGAAAAAATTACACAGGCTTTTTCCGTGTGCGGCTCTGCTCAGCTGACGTTCGGCGGACAGCGGTTCCCAAAATTTCAACGAATTTTCCAACACAATTCAAACTTTCCACAAATTTTTTTCGAATTTTTCAAACCTGCCATTCGTTATAAAATGACATTATACACCCATCATGGGAGTGCAAGAGGTTAGATTGCACCCTGAAAATTTTTCAAGATTCCCATTAAGATACACCCTGCCCACTGCCGGCTACTCGACAACCACTCGCATAAGGGTGTTGTTATCACGGTGACGGTCACGTGTGCCGACCGTGAGATTACCGGTCCGACCTCTCCCGTTATTCCATGCAAATCAGCAGTCAATTCACAGGGAAGACCCACGGCGGTCAAGTTCGGCAGCCCGGGAACAGATGCTCGCAAGATAGGCTTGCACACCTAAAATCAACCGATGCCGATGATGAAGATGATGATGGGATTCATTCGGCGTTTCCTCTGAGGTTCGCTATTCAGTAGATTAGCTCTCGTAGTAGTGGACTTCGCTCTCTGATGGGGTTTCGTATTAATTGAATTTGATTATCTTCGACGGTCCGGTCTCATCGGAACTGAACGGATTGGAGTGAATGTGATATTCGGAGGTGAATTGTCTGACTAGCTTCTTATTAAGAATTCAATAATGGTACTCATACAAAATCATGTTGAACATTTATGTGGATATTTGGAATCCTTACTCTATATTTCATAATCATACTGTAAATTTAAAATAGTGATACTGAGAAGTGAATCCCTAAACTTCCTTCAACTTAAATTAATTGACTAAGAGAAAAATGCGATGAAAGAAGATACAATTTAAACTCCATACGAAATAGGATCACAACGTGTGTCAATGATGATGTTGAAGGTATATGAGTAAATAGATAACCATGCACCTTACATAATGAAAACCATTCCTCATTGGGAACCCTAATCACAGAAAAAACACAGTGTTCATCATTCCACCAAGGATCCATATGATCAGAACCACCATGTTGAATATCATCAAAAACCTATTGATACGTCTATTTGCAGACTGGGTTGTTAGGTAACAAAATTGTTTTCCTTCTACCCCTATACAAACTACACACTTTTCTCTCTCAAATCAGAGAGGAAAACGATTGAAAATTCATTCAAAATAGCCACATAATATTGCCTTTAAGAAAATTAACAATAAATCTCAATCCCAAATGGATAAGCTATCTGAATATCCAATAATTCATATTTCTAACAGAAGAAAAAAAGAAAAATAACTTGCTTAAACAAAAAAAACCTTACGACTACGCCATCAGAGTAATTTAGATGGGTATGAATTAATTTTGTATACTTTCCCATGAAAGTATAGGTCCGTTTTAAACAAAAGCAGTTGAGATGCATTTTGAATTTACAAAAAAAAAGGTTTACCAAATGGGTATGAGGAAAAATCATATGGGAGTAAAGTGCCTTTTCCTCCCTTGAATGTTTATGAGTTTATGAGTAAACTACATCCTGCGTAAGGAAAAGTGGCACTTTCCTTCCTTGTAATACAAATAGCTATTATTTTTCATGCAATTTATATTTGTCAAATAATTTTCACTACTGTCAAATGTAAGAAGCGATTAAATATATATATATATATATATATATATATAAGAAAGGGAGCAGAAGTATTCGCTGACTTGTTAGAAACAAAGCTCGGAAACTATTTGGGATAGCAGCAAAACGCAAGTGTACTCTTATAACTCCCGTTTTAAACATATTAATATTAACTTTTATTGTTGCTCCATGTGTTACATGCTTGTAATGTTGTCTTGTTCATTTCTCACAACATCTAAAAACGACCAATCTCAATGACATTGTAAGTACTGTTTTTGGCTTTTCACTTTTTTCATTTATATTAATCATTAAATAAATTTTGTAGCTCCCTGATGATGACAATATTCATTGTCGAAAATTGGAAATATAATGTTATAAGAGTACACTTGCGTTTTGCTGCTATCCCATATAGTTTCCGAGCTTTGTATATATATAAATTCAAATTGAGCATTTCTACGAGATTCATTACCAGCAAATTCAACAGTCGAATGGTAGCTACAGAGTGGTGAATGAAGTCATTACAGTCCACTTTAAAAAATAAAACTTCGATACCACGAGACTTCACACACCATTTCAATGTAATGGTTTAGGTAGGGCCTGCGGAGTTCAAAGAGTGAATCTTGATATTTGGCCCGTTTTTTCCTCCTCTTTTCGGACGATGTTCGTTTTGCCAAGAGCTGAAAACTATGACGAAAATCATCCCACTAGGATGGTTGAGTAGACTACATCAGGCTTATTTGCTTGTATTTGCCTGAAACTTGGAAATGAGTAGTTTCAATAGATTCAGCACCAGAATGGCAACACTGGTTTCTCGTGTCTCCATATTATACGAGTATAGTAAATGGTAGTACAACACTCGTGGAGCCGCGTTATGCCTGTAGATATAGGCTGAGGATGCAGGAGCCCCACAACACGCTCCGCATCTAGTGCCTGGGATCTCTATACACATTACGCGACACTAGTAGACTAGGATGGTGAAGACACCATCCTGGGAGGCCATTATGAATTCCTCATTCTCCGACTTCAGCCCACTTGACCTGAGGAATGTGAAGATCAAATTATTTTTCTTGAAGAAGACCTCATGTATTGGCTTAACCTCATGTAGCTGTAGGAGCACTTCAGTCTCTACAGCTTTAATATGAGCATTTTGCTAAACAGGTTCCAACTCGGTGACAGAGTTTGGATTAATCCGTTCAAAGCCGAAAACGAGACCAAGTTAATCGGCTGCAAGGGCTGCTGCCTCAAACAGAGAAGCTCCGATGCCTGCTTCATCATGGTCATAGACCAAGCAGAAAAGGAAATCTGAACTCGTGACATCTTTTCAGGCTCCGTCCAGTACCATTATATTATGTAGACACTACGAACCCGAAAGTCCACGGCCTCCCTATTGTCTGGGAAAGTATAACCGTAGAACGGACGGTTTGGTATGCAAGCTCCTATAAAGATCATTTTGCGAGTTTATACGTCAAGTTGTCGTAGCTCCTCTTGAGTCCATTTCACCACTCCAAAGAAGTGGAGTAAGATCGAAACATCAAGCGTATTAGTTGCAGCAAGTTTGTTCTTCCCGGACAGGTCTGATGACTAGATCTGTCAGAGTTTATGCTGATACTTGCCGCGAAAAGAGTTTTCACCTATGATTGCCTCTTGGGAGTCGCGTTCTTCCACCCCTAGGTGAGTATACGTCTCTCCAGCATCAAGATGATGTAGCATGAGTAGGGGGTTTATGCCAATCCTGGACCTCCCCCCACCACTGACCTTGAGAGTGACCTTGGGGAATGACCTTCAGAGGATGATCTGGTTAGTGGTTGATGACCTTGAAAGTTGGTGACCATGGATTTTGAAGGGTGAATTTGAGTATGGGCCAACTTGAAAGTGTGTAACCTTGAGATCAATTGAGCTTGAGAGTGGATGACTGTTCAATTGGTTGACCTTCACTGTAGACCGATATCTTTGAAGACTATTGAGTAAGAGGGTGTATTGAAATGAATTTAGCATTGACATATTCGGTTGAAGTGACCTTGAATATTTTTCTATCTTCATTCATTTCAACCTCAAATATACCCCTTCCCTTCAACGATTGCTATAAAAGCTAGAGAGTAGATACTTACGAATTCAGTTTGCACCGCCCATAGTACCAGAGTGAGCCTTCATAATCAGTTTTTCCGAGTTGGCATCGAACTATAGTGCACCAAAAGGAACACATCGCAATTCAGGTGAAAATATTTTATAGTTTTCTACCATAATTTCTACATATTCGAAAATGGATACCCTAAAATTTGATTTTGAAAAAATAAATTCTGCTATTCAACACATAGAAACTCTAGAACAAAGACCTATAACATCACTAACGATCGGTGAAGCTTATAAAGTTGAAAAAATGGCAATGTATTCTACAAGATATGGTAAATCTATTCAGGTAATTCTGTTGGAAGATAATGTCAAATTCAAATCATGGCTTCCGAAACGAGTCACCGAGCAATTAACAGATGAGATTATTCAAATGATAAATTCATCAAAGTCCAAAGTGGTAATAACATATATAGGGCAGAGTTCTCAGGAATTTTCTGGTGCGAAAACCCGATCGTTAGTAAAGTTCGATGTGATAGAGTAAAAGTATAATTATAATATGTAAATTCATGGTAGAATATAAAATATTGTTAATCCACCTACTCAAAACGTAAGGTGAGTATGGTATAGCTTGTGATAATGATTTGAAACTGATAGTCACTATTTATTTTTCAGAACTTCCATACAAAGATGTGGATGCAATATTCCAGCGAGTTGTGGACAGAGGCTGTAGATATAGATTCTGCAATTGAAAGATTGCGTTGTGAATTGAATGATTTGAGTTGGGATGCACTACATTCGGCAAATTATGATATGAACATTTGTTTTGATGTTGAGGAGGTCCGACGAGTTTTGGAGCTCAGCAATAAATATGACTTTGGTGTAAAGTTGTGTAACAAATATTCCTATGGACTCATTAGTTTGGATGAGTATTGCAAGCAGATGATTGAAGCGGAAATGAGAAGATTTTTATCAGACCTAATTGCATATTTACCAGGAGATATAACAGAAAAATATCAACTGAGAAAAGACGAGTATAGCTCAGATGGAGAAGAAGGGAATGTGTGTCAAAGTGGTGAAGTTTTGCAGTCTACATAGAAAATTATTTTTAGTATGCATATATTAATATTCATTTTATAAATAAAAACAACATTGAAAGTATTTTTTTTTATTTACTACTATATTATGATACATTCAAAATATGAAAAATAAGATACATATCAATAAAATATTATGATAATCCAATCTGAATTGAACCATTGAGTGCACTATAGCTCAAATAGGCATCGTGTAGTATAAGTGCATATACTTTCGTGTTGGCGGGAAATTTTGTCTTTCGGGTTTCGAACTCAATTTTGATGTCGACGGTGGATGACTTCATGGCATCAGGTTGATGGGAGCAATCGATGACGAAAAGAGGATTATTCCGGAAGCTTCCAATATCCATCATTGGTTCACTCATAGGCTTGTTGTAGTAACTGCGTTGGAAATTTTCGTAAGCATAGTAGGCTGAAGAGTCCAATTTTTTATCGAAATCCAGATTCCAACGTTCGTATGGAAATACTTCAGAATTCAAATATAAACGGATATTATTTATATTTGCATTAATAAACTTCGTCGCATCTTTTGAAATATTTTCGGAATGATCTGTGTCTTGGAACCCGATAATGATGAATCGAGGCCTTTCGAGGCTATTGGTAGTTTTCACAGCCCATATGTCTGAAGCTGTATCACGAAGTGATGGTAACTCATAAAGATCCCACATACGGTAGGCCATTTTGACTTTGGCACTACTATTTTTATTAATTCGGTTCAAGAGCTTCAATTTCTGGCGATCTTCTGGTACAATATGTCTGATTCTCCATTCTATTTTTGTGATTTCTAGTTCAGCATCGACCTCGCCTATGAATGAATTTTTGAAGGATCGAGCTATAATCAGAATGAGTTCCTGCTTAACATTCAAAATACCCTTGGTGTAATCTTCAGCGAATCCCATAATGTATTTTAGGGGCAGTTTGCCGCTGAAAAAATTACTTGCAGGATCCAGTATATCTTGTTTATTCTGATTGAGACCCCAACCTATTGGTAGTAAACTATTCTCATGTGTTTTTCCGAATGATACCATAGTTTTCAATGTGGTTGTTATGCCTGGCTTTCGTACAACTGCAACTTGTTCACCACCCATTTCGTAGCGGATTTCATCAAACAAGAAAGCCAGAGCATTATTGGAAAGATAACATCGTTTGTTGGGCTCTGAAGGTGTGAATTTTCCCTCGATATAAATGTAGCTATCTGCTATATCGAGAATTAGATCTTGAAAATTGATGGGAATTCTGATTTCGTCCGAATTCTTATAATATGGTGATCCATACGGCTTATATGTATGCTCATGCAAACTAATCAGGGAATGATCGAAAATTGGCTCTTCAAAAACTTCTAACATATCGCTTGTAGTGAAAGCGGCCATGTTTTATTTCTTCTTGGTATACCTGATCTTCAAGCCAATTGATTTCAGAAAGTTTAGATTACTAGAGCTGATGGTATATCTTGATTGTTTAACGGGCTCACGTGAAATGAATCGGTTTATGATTTTTCTCTTCTTTATATCAGCATGATCCTCAACCCCATTGTACATACACCGTTTCGGTTTCAATCGCCGGACATTATAACAAAACCCCATTGTATTTTCTTGGCAGAGGTCAATATTACAATTTTTTCAACTCCAATTTTATAATTATTCTTTCACCATTGAACTCGATCAGATGCCCACGATCGTCCAAAATGCGCACAGTAATGTTGTCGAGATACTGACGGCCTTCGGGCTTGATTGGCATATAAATTATATTTCGTGGTTCCTTTGTGAGTTTGTATCCTGGCTCGACATCAATATCGAATTCGAAAATGCTGTGACATTCCTCACCATTCAAATACGCTCCAGAAGTGACGTTACAATCCACACGGATTATTCTCACATTATTGATATTCACAGGTAATGTTGATTCATGTGTTTCACCGATACCAAAGACCTTAGGCTCGAATCCTAAAAGACCAGCGATAGAGTTTTCATGTAAGAGGTTGATGTAATATTTCGATCGCATTTCACATTTCAGAGTATTGTTGTTTGGATGTAGGAGAAACACATCATCCATATTCTTTTCGGTGACATTTTCAGCCAGTTTCTCTTTAGATCTAATGGATCGCTGTGTAACTTTATTGATTTCATCAATTTCATAAGCGCCAGGTGGAATTTTAATGGTTATGGGTGGAGAATTGATTCGTTTTGAATAGCTGATCACATTATTCTTCACAGTAACATTGAAAATTGAATTGTAGGAATAGAAACCATGTAAACCCAAACCATAACTGCTACTCGTATCCAATTCGACTGGTGGGTAAAAGTTAGCGCTCAACTCGCTTGAGTCTCCTGATAGCGAGAACGTTCGTGACATGACTGTTCAATTGTTAGTATTCCAGGACATTTTATTGCTGGAAACAGAAAAGATACAGCATCCGTCTCTTTTTTGGTGGTGATGTTAAATGGGTGTCAACATCATTTTTTGCTACTACATTTACATCCTTCACATTACAGTAGCAACAAAATATTTTTCGGGGTATTGGTCCATCATTCACATCAGATGAACTGCAAGTATCAACATCATTATAATGCTCCTGGCAGTACTGATACTTCAAGACATCAATATCATTTTGAAGGTGTGGTGGTAGTTTATCCCACACTGCCGCAATTTCCCCAGCAGCACATCCAATCAACACTTCTTTGGGCATATCAGAAAGTTGTTGTTTACTCATTTTATTCAAACTACGTAGTCTAGAATATGCATTTAATGAATGCGCCATCCTCTTTATGCTTTCTCTATCCTGGATAGGGGTTTTGTCCATAGTGGCTTACCGTATAGAAACTGCAGACACAAATGACCACACCACACTGTATTGAACCGCTGGTGTCGCTCATAGTTATATCAAATTTCACTAGCTGGTTTTGGTCCACTGTGAAAATAACGAATCAGTTCTTTGGGGGGAGGTAAATCACCAAAGCTGTCATAGTATTGCACTGATCCTCCATTTTTTTTATATGCCACCCAGTGTGTTCCTGGGCCGTATCGGCTATCTAAATTAACTACTGCGGATTCACATCGATGCGGTCCTGAAAGTGGAAGATCGTCACGCATAAATACACCGCGAAAATTTGTAATTTTCATTTTCTTAGCGATTAATTTGATGTCAATGTCAGAAAGAGCTCTCCGGGGTGGCATACTCATAGGTTTTTTGAATTCTGATGCTTTAAATATAATCCTAGACCTTTGCGGTACGGTTTCAAATACATTCCTTTGCCACTTTTACCGAGAGCAATAGCTTCCATGTACTTATTGTGGCGGTTTGACTCATTCAACTGGTCTCTACTAGCTCTTGCTGCTTGTACTGCTTTAGTTATACCTGCTGCTGCTCCAGTAAGAGTGCCAAGTGCTGATAACCCAGCAAATATTGGTATGAGTGGTAGAAGTCCACCAACTTTGGGAATTGGTATCACCCGAGGTGTACGAATTTTATTTTTTCCTCCTGCCTCTTTTGTGTATTTACGGGCTGCTTTCAGCGCGATTTGGGTGGCTTTTCTCAAATTATTTGCAACAATTTTACCTCCTCCTGCTTCACGTAAAACATCTCGCACCTTTCTTACAATGCCAGAACCGAAGGCTACTACCTTTCTAATATTTTTTGCTTTTTTCTTCTTAATTTTTCTCATAGCTCGAATATTTCCCTGTTTACACGGTTTAGTTGACTCGCATCCCATACCAAATCGACGCTTTCCCTTCATTATATTTGTAACCAACCAAGCAGAACCTTTCTCTCCAAGAGAAGCGTTTTTGTCTTTGAATCTGCTCCAAGCAGCTTCTTCAAGCTTCTGGTCTGCCTTGTGCCTACTGTTGAGATCCGAATTCAGTGAATAAGCAATATCGTGCTCCTTGCATGCGAAATCTAGTTTATTTATGCCGGGATCTCCTCTTGCCAACCTCTTATGTAATCTTGTTCCAGGACCACAGTACTGATAACCACCAGGTAGATGCAACTCAATGGGTAGTTTATTGATTAGAGAATTAACCAAACCTCTACCGCCCACTTGTTTACGTTTACAACCGTTCTGATTGAGTTTTGTCATTTAAATAAAAGATTCAGCGAAGCACTGCACTTATATAGTCTCTAGCTGTCGTACAATGCGCATTGTGAAACAGAAACAAGAGTTTAAAATCGATAATTTTGACGAAAAAGTAAATGATGGACTGGGGAGGCACAGTGAACGACGCCATGGATCTCTCCTCCCATTATCAATTAGGGGTCTCATTATTGGACCTTCGAATTGTGGGAAGACAAATGTGATGATTTCTTTACTAACTCACCCACTGGGATTGCGATTCGCGAATGTGTATGTTTATTCAAAATCTCTATATCAACCCAAATATGAGTATTTACGAGGAGTGTTGAAGCCGATTGAAGGATTGGGATTTTATACTTTTGGAAATGTCACGTCTGGAATAGTAGAACCATCAGAGGCTAAACCTGATTCGGTATTCATCTTTGATGATGTTATGTGTGAAAAGCAAGATGTTATTAGAGCATATTTTAGTATGGGGCGCCATAAAAATGTTGACTGTTTTTATCTAGCCCAAACATATTCCCGTGTTCCGAAGCAATTGATCAGAGATAATTCAAATTTCATTGTAACATTCAAACAGGATGACATGAATCTCAACCACATTTTTTCTGATCATGTATCGCCAGATATGACGTTTAAGCAGTTTCAAGATATGTGTGCAAAATGTTGGAATGACAAATATGGATTTCTAGTTATCGACAAAGATAGAGAACTACAAGAAGGTCGTTACCGTAAAGGGTTTGACAATTTCATATATCTCTGATGTTTTTTAGATATTTGGCTCAATCTGAAGTTGAACAGGTCAGTGATACGTTAGCATTCAGAACGTCAATACTATGGACGAACAAAAAAGCGATGAAATAGATTTGAAACGGAAATTAATTGAGGCAACAGAGCCAGTTCGAAAAAAATTTAATTACATTAAAAATAACCGCATAAGCGACCAAGTGGCGCTTTCAAAAATATATGAACCAATAATCGAACCACTGAAAACTATATCATCTAATACGTCCAAAATAAATCCTTTACCGGTGGTGAGCCACTCAAAAAAATTTACCAAATCCATAGAGAGTAGTACCCCGCTCCCAAAATTGAATTTTATGGAAAGTGATGACAAAGATGTGAAATTTAATGCTGAAAAAAACATCGATAATGCATACACCATCATCCTCAATGGTAACCACAGACCCCGAATCACCAAAGGTAGCGGACAGCAATGGGGAAGTCTCCAGCCATATTCAAAAGTTGTTATCTGGAAATTCTTCATATGATACGATATTCGGTGTCCGGTTAGACCCCATTACGAATAAGCTAAAAATGGGCGATTCCAATGTAGACTTTATTGAAGGAAGAATTGTATTCAGTAAAGATGGTAGGACCATTGGTACTTACCAAGGCACATCCAACTTATACAAGTTGATATTCATGAAAGTACCTCCGGGAAATATGTCTGCTACTGAACTGAATACATATGGTGACATACTCAGATTAACAAAAGCAGCGTATAAAAATCACGACCAAGCACAGGGTTTATTGCCTAATAAATGGAAGAAATATCAAAAAATAATCAAGCCATTATTATCTGTAGACAACACATTGGAAAACCTTTCTATAGGAGGTGCTGGAATAATGAAAATACCATCCAGAAAACTATTTGGTGGAAACAAACCCATAAGTTACATTTATTGGAATAGCTTGGATGAATTAATCGACAGGCTTCGACTCCTTTGGAGTTCAAAAATGGCTGGACATACAGGGCATGATAATGAAATATTACCAATAATAGAAGAATTACGCGAAGAGGGTATAATCTACTGAATGTGTATGTATATTATTTCCTGAGTATGTGAATTATGTTCATTCTTCTGAAGATATTCCAACGATGAATAACACAATCGACAAATTTGGTCGTAGACGGGGTGGTGTGAAGGTGATTGTTGGAAGATCAGGAGTTGGATTCATCCTCACAGCAGATGGAAATTATAATATTCAGAATAAACGTCTGTGGAATATTGGTGAACCCTCCGACACGAAAGATGCTACCACTAAGGGCTATGTTGATGACCGCATAAAAGAGACTAAGGAGTTGACCCTGTCCGCTGTGCAAGAATCAGTATCATCAGTAATTCGTGAAGCGAGAGCATATTTTGATTCCAAAATTACTGAACTCAGATTTGTCATCGGCAAGAAGTCGGATAGCTCAATCGAGCAAATTTCCAAACTGGAGCAATTAATCCATACTTTAGAAAAGCGAATCGTTAAAGTAGAGCAGTCAACAACCAAGGCTCCACCTAAACACTGGAGGACTGGGCAATTAGCTTTACCGCCTTCCTGGGAACCGACTTCTGTTGTTGAGGAACTGCATAAGCCAGCTCGACGAAATTTTCCACGAAGGAAGACCATAATTAAAGGGTTTTCAGATTTATGGCAGATGGATCTGATGGAGATGCAGCCGTATGCAAAAGAAAATAAAGGTTATAGATATATCCTCATCGTAATAAACTGTTATTCAAAGTTTGTATGGTCAAGACCGCTGAAAAATAAAACGGGAAAATCCGTTACCGCAGCAATGGAGAGTGTGTTGAAAGACGCAAAGTACACACCGAAGAACTTGCAATCCGACCAAGGCACTGAATTTTATAATACAAAATTTTCCTCGTTGATGGCGAAACATCTGATCAATCATTATTCGACATTCAGTACTAAAAAAGCGGCAATTGCGGAACGAGTTATTAGGACATTGAAAAGTTGGTTGTATAAAGAGTTTTCAGTTCAAGGGCATCACAAGTGGTTGAAAATTCTTCCGCACATAACGGATCAGTACAACAATAAAATTCATAGCAGCATTGGAATGAAGCCCGTTGAAGTGACATCGTCCACGAAACTGAATTTGTATAAACACGCCAAAATACATGCGAAATATAAAAGAAGTAAATTCAAAATAGGAGACGTAGTTCGAATAAGCAAGTACAAGAGCATATTCGATAAAGGTTATACAGCAAATTTCACAACTGAACTTTTTAAAATTGTTAAGGTAAATAGTACAATGCCTGTAACCTATGAGCTTGAAGACATGGATAAGAAACCAATAAAGGGCTGTTTTTATGAAATGGAGTTGAGTAAAACGAAGCAGCCCGACATTTACTTGGTGGAAAAAATTTTGAGGAGGAATCATGGGAAAGTAATGGTGAAATGGCTTGGGTTTCCCAACGACAAAAACTCATGGATTGATGAAAGTTCGATCGTATAATTGAATATCTGTATTTTTTCATCAAGTAGCCATAAACTGATATTAATTCGATATATGAATTTTATGAGTTATATATTTATAGTGAAATCGTTGATATAATGTTTCTCTCATTACTATAAATGAATAAAAAATTAACAATACTTGGTGCAATTTTTTATTTTTCGTTAGTCATACAAAGTGTTTATTGATGTTCAATCACTTCATAAATGTATCTCCTTATTGGAACCACATGGGTTTTCCTCAAACTCTTCCCGCTCGGCTCTCTGATCTTCGTTCAAACACCAGCATTTGAGCAGATGGTCTATTCTGTCTTTGAAAAAAAACCCGACACATTCACATAATGTCAACCCCATTCGACACTGTTCGCATAGGTTTTTCCAACAGTCTGTTTGGTAGCTGTCACAATTCGTACATCGCTGGAAATCCAAGGTCGCCTCTGCTCTGCAATCCCTACAGTCTTCTCTAATAATACCAAAGTTTGTGGTGTCCATTCTTTCACCACACTTTCGGCATTCCGTCCATAAACCGAACCGTTTTGTTCCTTTTTTTGGAGTCTTCGGAGGGTTTATTCTTTCACACTCTTGACACAATCCAGTGCAGGTATTGATAAAACTCGGTGGCCATGCAATGTCACAGTTATGACATGACAAATTTTTATCAATCACTAATGGATACACTGCAATTTTTGGCTTAGAATCCCACTCTCTTGATGTCGACATATCTAGAAATGATGAAACTTGTGTGCTATAAAGAATCGCATAGAATGATCCACCTCATTCAGCGACCCTCATTATATACAATCCGATATACCCTCCACCTAGGTATCCTCCGAAGGCCTTGAAGTCCAGTGACCTTCATGTTGAGTGACTTTCAAATGACATTCGAGCACTGAATGACCTTCGAATATGGAGTGACCTTCGAATATGTAGTGACCTTCGAATATGGAGTGACCTTCGAATATGGAGTGACCTTCGAATATGTAGTGACCTTCGAATATGTAGTGACCTTCGAACACCAAACGACCTTCGCATCTCAAACGACCTTCGAGCAACGGGTGACCTTCGAATTTGAAATGACCTTCATCCCCTCACAGTATTGGAAAAACCATATAAGGAGAGGACGAATACCACCTCTGCATCAGTTTCATTGAAATATCAGAGTAGTTCGTATTGAAATGGCAGCTCAACAAAATGATAGAATGAGTGTGTTACGAGACCTAGTGGCTATCGATATAAATCATGTCGAAGAAGATGCAGAAGTGGACGATGACATAGCTGAAGAAGTTGCGCAGTGGACGATATAGCTGAAGAAGTTGCAGCAGTGGAAGTTGTTGAAGAAGCAGATGTTGCGGCAGAAGGAGCTATTGCAGTTGCCGCTAACGATGATGATGGTTCTAGCGAGGATGAAGGGATGTACGAAGATGGTCCTGATGTAGATGGTGAATATAGGTGCGTGTTCAAAAATATAAACAGTGTGAGGGATGTCGGTAGAAATATGTATTGTTCGATAATTTCATGCTGGATGGTTGTAACAACCACCGAGGATCGTAAGGTTCTATGCCACAAGTGCTTCATGCTGTACAGTGAATTAGTCGATAGTGGACATTATAACAATGTAGATCTGCATTATAAAACGGACTTCAATAATATTCCCGATTACGACTGTGTGGCTTGTGGAATGACTGTTTGTCAAGTGCGCCTAATTGACACTTGCCTGTTTTGCAATACAAGTTTTAAAAAAATATAATTTTACAGAGCGATTGCAAATTTCCGAATACTGGAATATGGCCCTGCAGACAGTTCCAGTGATGTGCATCGGTGTGGAAGTGTTGCTCGTGTTTCTGTTCAGGAATACGAACCGCCGGATGACATCAGCGATTGTTCAACAATTGAATTGGACTGGGAAAATTTACCAGATCAAAGCCATTGGTGGTGTCCGGCGCAATTGTCTGAAGAAGATGGCGGGGAAGAGGTTATCCGAATGGAAGAGGCATGCGATTGGACTTTTAGACTTTGAGTCGGGGTGTTTATATTAGATTTGTATAACGTATAGCATAATAATAGGGAAAAAAAGACTGAAATATATATTTTAAATGAAAATATGTTTCATTCATTTGATGATCGATAGCTCTATAGTGAATAATAGCTCAAAAAAATTATTCAAGTGGTATAAATACTACTAGCGTGTACATTTCAAAGAAACTGTGTTTGGAAATGTCTGATGTCACTACCTAAACATGTGAGATTTTTTAAATACTCTGAAATTTCTTATATCTATTGCAACATATTTTCAGACACACATATAAAACATATTCGCTTTCCTGGGTGTATTTCAGCTTCAAAATATACTTTCAAATAGTGAGATATATATTTTCTAATAAAAAGTGTATGTAATATATTAAAATGAAAGTGGCATGCCCATCTGTGCATCAAAATGTTTAATGAAAAACTAGTGCGCATCCATTATTTCTAGCTATAGTTGGTATTTCACCAAAACTCGTTGTGATGTATATGAATTGTATCAAAATATAACCAAAACCTTCAACTGCGCATACATTTTTGCCCCACATTTAGAAATAGCTCCATTTTGGTTTAATGCGCAAACGGGAGCTTACAGAAATGCGTAGTAATGGAAATTCATTTTTCGAACACTCCCCTGTTGTTAAAAATGCTCTCATATACACTTCATATCTTTCTTGAGTATTTTAGTTGGTTGGAGAGGGAATATTTCTTTGAAAATTGTGATATTTTTATCAGCAGCCATGTAATATAATACATAACGGAAGTAGTGAATCCAACTGCGCACCTATATATTCAATAAAAAACCTATGCGCATCCAGTTTTCTAGTCTAGAGAACATTTTCAGTGCATATATGACAGAGAATCATAGACATGTATGGTAGCATGGTTAATGCCACCCACTGCGCATAACTTTTCTCTGTCACTTTCCTAAAAGATCCGTTTTGGTCGCATACCTAAACCAGTTACCTGAGTTGTGCGCAGTTGATTTCCCCTCCCCCCCCCACACCCCCCCTCCTAATTACTGTCACCCATAATTCGTTGCTGGCGTCCGTCGAGCTCTTCCAATTGTCGTTTCAACTCCTCCTTTCGATTTTTCATTTCTTCGAGCTCCGTATCGTACGCCAGCAACGATATCTGAGCGTCAGAGACCTTTGCAGCAGCTTCTCGATGTTCTAGATATGCTCGGGCTTTTTTGTTAACAAAATCCGAAAAAACATTTACAATTTTCTTATGTTGTTCTTCCGCATTTTGTGACCAAACACTGCCATCACTTCTACCACTTCCCAAAATTGGTGATACCGATGAACTTCTACCAGAAAACACTTCAGAATGATCTACCGATCGATTCGGAGAAGTGAAACCAACGGATTGCTTTGCTGAGACGGGACACCGAAAATTCGTTGGAACCGGCTCCGTCATTTTTTGAGGTAGATTCCTGTTTTTTGGGAGAGTTAGCTGGGGCCGATGATTGCACTACCTCTCTTCCCAAAATTACCGGTGACGGTGAACTATCTTCGGAAGATAGAACTACCGTTGGAATCGGACTACCGACGGATTGTTTCGATGTCAGAGGTCTTGTGAGTAGTCCTCTCAGCAACGGAAATTCGTTGGACTCAACTTCGTCACTTTTTGTGGTAGACATCCTTTGTTTTTTGGGGGAGTTTACCGGTGTCGATTCTTTCCTTTTGGAAGACTTATTCAACGATGAAGGACCCGCTTCATCGTTGTTTATGTCTTCACATAAGGGGGCATATGGTAACAGAGGTGGAGTGAAGCCCTTGATGTCCGCGAAATATTTTTCCATTTCTACATCTCCGAATTCTTGCATATCTGCCACCGATAAGCTGGAATAATGGAAACTCGGTATGTCTGTTATGTGAATTTGTTCAAAATCCAAATATTTCGATTGGTCGGTTGCTGTTTGTTCGGGTTTCTGTATCCTAACATCACTTAATATATTTATTTTTTGAGTCGAACAACCAGCAACCGAATCTTTATTTTTATCATCAACCGCGTCTCTAGTTTTTTCGTTAACCGCGTCTTTATTTTTTTCAATATTTATTGTACTAAGATATGCTAACGTTGCCAGCATACTAACAACCGACTTTCCACTATCCTGAGAATTGGGACTTTTATTACCTTTCATTTCGGTTATCCAATAACACCACTCTTTCACAATATCAACAAAAGAACGTCTCACAACTTTACCAGTGGGAAGAACAGGGTACAATGATGCATCATGCCACCCTCTAGTTTGAGTAACCTCGCACATATTGAAAACAGACCACTACAAGGCCAAATTCTTTTGGGTCACCTTCATACACCCTGATCGTTCAAAGCAAAGGAATGCGGTACAGGTACTCACGCCTCGCTACCTGCTGCTAGACAAAATAAGGAATGCGGCATAAACTCGCATTCTTCAAGACTAGACCACTCAAACACAGTATGGTCGATAAGGACCTAAGGAATGTACCTACATCGGTACAGTTTTTTCAAAACGTTGACTACAACGAGACGAAAGAATGTTATTTATTATGTCTATTCAGTCTATACATACACGTTAAAATTGAAAATATCTATTCATTCAATATGTGGATGCTATACAATATATTTTGAATATTTTTATGCTACACTATGAAATTAACATATATGAGTAGAAACAATTCGGAAATGTAATTTCAATATCGAATATTCATGCTTCGAAAATTGTGTTTTTTTTTCTTTCGATATGAGATATTTCTGGATTATTCTCCAACATATAAGTGGAACCGTTTTTCAGTACCTTCTATGTCAAAATGTAGGTTGGCATAAAAAAAAAGGAATTCAAATATATGATATGAAACGTATCAAATTATTGGTTCAAATATTCGTGAAAATAGTTTCATAGCCAATTGTAGATGAATATTCCCTTTTCACGCTATCGGATGAATAATATAAAATTTTATAAAATTTGTTGAATGATAATTAAGGATTTGCGTTCGCTTACTTCGACTTATTCTGCTTCCAGTAATGAAATCAGCAAATCCAAATTGTTGACAGGTTGTGAATTATTATGAATTGCAGATTCCACAATGTTTGAACACCATAACAGATTTTGTTCGGGGTCCGTTTGATAAAATTCAATATCGTTGTGGCCCCACGGCAATGTTTTTGTGGTATTGGGTATAATGAACCGCTTGTCGGCATGGTGTGACAAAGCGACTTTATTTTTCATTTCAGTAACTATGTCGTGGGTATCACTTTTGAAACTATTCATTTTTCTAAGTATGGAACCACCCTTCTCAACAATATTTTTATAGTCACTTTCGTGCAGTTGTTTGATAATGACTGACTTTTTGACGCCTTTGGTTTTCTTCAATTCATTTTTAACGGACTGAACAAAGTAAGCTTTGGCCCCAGTACCATAAAAACTGATAATGGGGTCATTGGGAAATTCATCTTTCATATTCCCCAGAATGGGTTTTGTAACAGGAATGCCAAAATCGTTTCCGATGTTATAATTGGAGGTATCGAATCTTTCTATATTTTCGATCATGAATTCGTAAAAGTTTTTATTTGCTATTTTCAATATAAAAGAATCTGTATCTGTGTACAGTAGTGAAGCGTCATTTCCAAAATTACTTTTTAGGCATTTGTAGTAAAAATCGTACATTACTGTTTTTGATAAATCCAATATACTAAATCCCAAATAAAGTGGTTTATCGTAACACACTCTTACTTTTCCCATATGAATAGCGACAAAATTTTCTGTAAATATTGAACATGTTTTGAAATTTGGGTTGGAAATCAGACAATTAGCCCCCAGTGACCTTTTTATATTCTCCCAATGAGTAACCAGTTTAATTTCCCTTCTATTTTCCACATTTTCCAGAGTTTTTCCATACACGGCATTGTTCATTAACTTGAAAAATTGTTTTTCGAATTCATTCATAGCTTTATTACGCATTTTTGTATTCAAATCGATATATTTCTTAAGCCATGACGATTGCCGAAATTTCAAAACCCTATGTGTTTTCATAACCATCAATCCGTTTTCTATAGCTTGTTGAAGAGTTCTATAATGAACGATATAGTTTTTTTTATCTGATAAGTTCGGTATCAACTTGCAAATATTGGATTTTGAACCTGGTGGAATTATACTTTCGACTAGGAAAGGTAAATCCGAATGAGAATCATGTAATTCTTCTGGATAATGAATGTCCACTTCAAAAACATAACCAAAAGGAGAATCAGCAGAAATACTCATCACATCCAAATCCTGTATTTCACTGGGTGTCAACCAGGTGAATCCACCAATGGGCAAAGGTTGAGACATGCTATGACCATACAAATTTGTTGCATCCAAATACGATATGTAAGATACGTCTTTTTTGGCATCGTAGTTAGGTAGATATTCATTGTTTGCGACATGCATTCGGTCACTACATTGACTTATTCCACCACGTATACCTTTCTTGAAAAAATGTATCATGTCAATATCAGTCGAAAGCTCCAATTCAACTTTTGTGTATCTCAACATAGCGTCCCAAGATAAACCTGGGGCGGTATAATATTGGGCAGGATGCAATTTATAAGTGTTCAAACAAATCTTCCGAAAATTCTCGAATGTATCAGTTAACAGTAAAACATCCGATTTCAAGTACAGATCTGAATATTCTCCCAAACTTCGACATTCAAATAAATTCGATACCCGTTGTGCCCTATCATAGCATTCATCTGAAATTTGTTCGTCATTTAAGTTATCATAAAATTCTTCTTTCGATGGTAGATGTGTGATATCTAATTTTTCCATACAATCTACGAAACTGTATGGAAATACACCTTTCTGTTTCATCAACTGAAACTTTTCGACATCCGGAAAAAACTTTTTAGTGTCTATGAATTGATCTTCTACTAAATTTGCACCGAGATTCTGAAGTGACTCCGAAAGAAATTTATAGCTATCAATGAACCTTAATTTCATGAAATTATTCTTCAATTTTCCATCTTTACCCAAATAGCTGTGTGTGAAAAGATGTTTGGTGAATGAAATGTATTTTTCTTTGGTTTGTGGAATGACATCAACTCGATCGCCCTTGTCGAATAATTCCTTGATGAATAAGTGGCAATCATATCCGCTCATATTATGACAAATAATTGGTATACAATTTGGAAGTTTGAAATTCAAATTACATTCAGAATGAGCTGCACCAAATCTCTTTTTTCCGGTCAGGTGACAATGATCTCTCACTTTGACATCACCATCTTCGAATATATTATCACATATGCCACAAGTCTTTGCATCAGAAAATTCTTTTTCTTCTGTCTCAGATAATTGACCCATTGGAACAACATTTTTTAGATGTTTATGATATATATTCTTTAAATCGTTTTGAATATTTGAGACGAATACTTTTGCAGTATCGACCCCTCGATACGAAACAAATTTGTCGAATTTTTCATTGAAAGAACATTTTATGTAGTATGCAAACGAGTATGGTTCATGAATGTGAGTTCGGTTGGTGTAAGAGCAATCTGGATTCGGTTGACAAGAATCAATTGGTTTCAGAATTGACTCAAAATCTGCATAAACGACAAACGGAACTTTCATCTGCTTTTCGATATTCACAAATTTCAATATATTTTCAGGAATGTATTTACCGAACTTGTCGATTTTCAATTTTTCAGAAGGTGTGGTTGTACACACATGATTGCAGTCATTTAATTGATGCTGGGTCAATGATTTTCCGTTAGCAAAATATAATAAACAACCATCACAAAAATATTTTTTATGACCATTGGCAGAAATTTGGCTTGAAACTAATTTTGACAAATCCTTAATCCAACAATAATGATTTTTTCCCGTTTCATCACTGATAAGTAAAAGATTAACATGCCTGGTGAGTCGTTGTCGTGAATAATGTAGTGGACCTACAACTTCATATTTCATTTTAGATTCCTCAAATTTTTTTTCCAACCCATATACATTTATAGAGCATTGGCAACTTCGAATTTTGAAATTCCACTTAATTTCATCGGAAAATCCATACCTGATACATTCAGCACTGATTGAAAGGGTGGATAAGAAGACACTTCGGAAACCCTACGATCCGCCGGGTAAAGTGCTGATACCACAGCCCATGCAAAACAATAGTTATCCTCATTTCGCACATTCACCACACCTTTTTTCGACTCGATATAATCTGGCAGCTTTATATAGGAACACGCACCAAGAGGGCTATACTTGTTCACATTCATTTCTGTGAACATGATTTTCTTCAGGCTCCATCCTGCAATAGAAATGATTTTACATTCAAGGTATGAATATTGATTTTTGGGCAATTTATATACCTGAGTCACGATCTTCGAATTCTGTACTTTGTGCCGTTATTGTGTCGATGAATTCATCCAAAACAGCATTAAGATCCATGGACTGGTCAACTATCTGGTTCGGAGAATTGAAACACTTTACCTCGGATAATTCCTGGGTCTGCAGAATATGTGAGCTGAATAGTTCCATATTTACTTTCACCGCACTATGTATCTTCAACACACCTTGCAATAATGAAATCATTTTCTGTTTGTATGCATCAAAAAATATTTTGTAATCCACATAGTTACTACCGCTCCCAATCCTATAGCTAACTATTCTACATTTGAAAGCACTTTTGATAATTTGCACGTCTTCACCCAATTGAATGCAAGAATTGGATCTGTGTTCGAGTGTTCTTCGATGTGAAACCATCTGACCCATTGGAACTGGTTCATTACAACAATCACAGAACTGCATATCGTTTTGTTTTCATGGCTTCCTTTAGTTACATGTCAAGGTTACCATTCCCCAGGGTCATCGAAACTCTCAAGGTCACCAACCCTCAAGGTCACTAACCATCAAGGTCACTAACCACCAAGGTCACTTGCCACCAAGGTCACCAACCCTCAAGGTCACCAACCCTCAAGGTCACCAATCGTCAAGGTCGCCAACTCTTAAGATCACCAACTTTCAAGGTCATTCACTGGGCAAGTGAACCTCTGAAGGCTATTCTCCAAGGTCACTCTCAAGGTCAGTGGTGGGGGGAGGTCCAGGATTGGCATAAACCCCCTACTAGCATGCTTCCGTCTACGAGCTAAACATCGTTTCCGTATTCCTCGCATCGTCCTCTTCTATTATTATTAACGTTATTATTTGTGATTCCCCAATTCATTTCTTCCTTTTCATTGCTTTATCTCCTTCCAAATCTTCTGGTTACAATTTCATTATCTCTCTAGTCGTCTCGTAAACGCAAATTTTATCCTCAGTAAATCTTTTTACAGCAGTTAAACATCGTTAAAATAATTGTCGAAAACGCATTTAATCATTATCAACTCTTGAGCCGAGATTTCGCTCAACAGTTTCAATTTTGCCAGTGTAGACTTGAGATTGTGTTACAAAATCTGATTGATCGGCTCGTATCAAAATTTTATACCCAGATTTCATTGCTGAGTAGTGACAAAAACGTCCTTTGGATTTCACCACTGATTCGTCTATAGATTGATGTTTTGAAGCTTATGAGAATTTTGGAATTTTTATGATGGTCTCATTATATGAAGTTTATCAAAACCGAATTCTTCTTTCCTAGGTTGAACAGAATTATCGTCAAGGTACTCAAGAAGCTCACTGAAGGGATCATGTAACATAACGAAGATTCTCTCATTTGCATTTTCAAAAACCAGTAGTCTCTGTAACTTGGTTTATATGTCAATCACATCACTACATTTTTTATTCCGAAGAAACATTTGATTTTTTCATATTTTTATATTCAATTCTATAACGAGAAGCTGAAAATTTTCCGCAAAAGTCACGAGACGAATATTATAATATTTTAAGGTGTTACTTGAAGGTAATTTCGCTCATACAGAAACATAATGTATGGAGAATTTTCCCCTCGAAAAACACACAATAAACACTCGCGATGACGTCTTCGAAACTCCCTAGTAACTGATACGTCTTCCTGTTCCCTTCAAGTGTTAAGCTGTTAATGAGTACTTTAATAAACTCTCTCTTCCCAAAACAAAAGTAGTACACAATGTATATGATACAAGGAGAATTTTCACCCACTTTACATCATAATTCACCGTCGGGTAGGATATATGAGAACTTGGAAGGCAAATTAATGCGGAACAAAATATTTTAACTATGAACTTATGACTTCCGAACGTTAATTAGAAACTATTAAAACAACGGGGTTATATTGTGCTTCTATATTTGGAAATTTAATAAATTTCTCGTATGTTCATCAAGGTAGATGGCACGTATGGAATTGATTGATCGAGCCAGTTGCTTGGATACCTGAGGGGGTTGGGTATGTCTCTGATTATTTGGGTCTTGAATATTTAAAGTGGAATGCAGATTCTGGAAATTACAATGTAAGGTTAGGAAATGTAAAGCTGAATTATTTTTATTACTATGTCATTCTCGTCTATATCCTCGTCAATCTCCTTGTTTGTATTCTATGCAGAACACTGACGAAGTATCTTCTGCAACAAAGAATCAAACGGAAAACAGCCATTCGCGATTTTTATTTTATCGTAACCAGGAACTATTCTCTTCCACTTCATTTCACACAATTTTTTTGATGTTCAAAATTGATTTTCGAAGTCGTTTTCTCATTCTACTAATTTCCTGTTCAAGCAAGTATAACCGAATATACAAGCCTAGTGAGTTTCCAAGTGTTTACTATTCACATTTCAGTTTCATAAAAACGTATAGCAATTGTTTTAGTATATTGAACAATGAGCACGAAATAGCATACATTTTCCTCGAATAGGCATATGAAATTTTGTAGTACGAGCGTAGCCAATACTACAATAGTTCATATACCTACGACCATCTGAATCATAAATGAATCTGTAATATTTTTAATAACACTTTTTATCATGAACTTTCCTGTCCCATAATACATACAACCTAAAAAAGGAATTGAAGATACAAATATTGAAAATTATAATAAAAATCGAAAACTAATCGACTTCATAAGAGAAAAAAAAGTGGGTTCATTTGGGATTTGAACCTCCACCCCCACTATCCAAAATCCGAATGTTTGCTCACTCTGCACCCACTGCTACGAGCTCACATGATGATAAGATGAAATTAACTGCTATAAAAACTTCTTGCCAGCTATTCGAAAATATAGAATTCGATTGTTATCAATCTTTATATTGAAATTAGCGGTGTCAATGTCAAATCATTCCCACTATTACTACTCATTTTCGATTACCTATTTTTTTTTTCAACGAATTTTGAAATGTCAAATTATTAGAAAGTTAACAAACTTGATTCCATCTCATATTATTTATGATCATGAAAATAATAGTCTTGTTTCATGAAAGTCGTGGAAATATCCTGTACTGAAACGATCGTTACAGTACAGCTTGCGATGGACAAATGAAAAAGTGTTTTCCTACGAGCGTGCGAAAAAGTAAATTTCACGCACGATTTTTATTGTTTTGAAAGTAGTACTTTTTTGCACGATTTTTACTTTTCCGTACGATTTTTACTTTTCCGCGCGATTTTTGTATTGTTGAAAATGAGGATATTTGGGACTAACTAAATGATCTATGTAACTATTCTTTCTTATTAGTCATTTTGTAGCATTATTATAAAAACTTGTTTATTAAAAACCTTGTTTTTTCATAAATAAGATGGACAAAAACACTCCTAGGAAAATATTAGACCTAACTCTTACGGAAAATATCTTTTCCGCCCTTAACGGCTTGCTCGAAATCCGCTCCGCGTCGTTAGTGCAACTGCCGTCACGTGCGGAAAAGTACTACTTTCCGTACTTGTTAGGTAAATAACTATTACAATCGGCCTACTTCCTTGATCGATAAAGTGCATAAAATGGGCATATTTCCAAGTGGTTGTAAAAGAAGGAATATTATGCCTCATGCCTAGAAAATAAAAAAAATCCTCGTTAAAATCATTATTTGAAGATTATTTTTGTCTATTATAAACATCGGAATGAATTCATAACAAATTTTTTCAAAGTCATTGCGTAAAGTAGTTTATTACATAAAAAGAGTTGTAAGAAACATATTACGCACGACTAGAAAAAGTAATTCTGGAAGTGCGTAATTGTCTTACAACTCGAGTTGTGTACTATACTTTTTCTACGATCTCATTCATTCCCATCAAAAATTACGATTCCATTATTAAAACAGTTTGTACAAATCGGATAAATGAACTCGGAAACAACAAATGCACCTTGAGTTTTAGTTTATGAACCGGCAATATGAATTATCAGACATTTTTTCGTGCCCTCCACGTCTTCAGGCTTCAAGTTTTGTGACTCCTGCTTTCAACAAGCGCCACTAATACCAAAAACTACCCGGAATAAAAAAATATCAACACTTGCCTGTTAATTTATATAATTATTGGTGATCTCAGCATTGAATAAATTGACCAAAGTGACGATGGCTTCTTTTCTTTGAGTAGTTCTTTAAAATATTCTTACATAAAATTTTCTGAAAATGAACTGATTTTGTGTTTCAGCTTCCAGTCCATAAATTTTTCATACTCTGTTTCGTATTTTTCACGAGAATTAGCTGGTAACAAATTATTCGAAGAATTTTTCGCTCACTAAATGATCTTCGCTACTACAGGACATTTTTCACAAAAATTTTTAGTTGTTTGGGGATTCATCTCCAAATGATCTTGGCAATTCCAAAAACTAGTAACAAATCGCGATACAATTATGAAACGTCAAAATATTATCGGCCACGCGGCCTGTTTCTGAAATGTTTGTTAAGTCAGTATTCATTTCATTCACGATTCTTCAGTAGTAGTATGAAAGGTACTATAATTCGCAAAGCTGTACAATGGACTGAGATAGCAAATCATTGATGTGTTGGTGCTAGACTGGCCATTTCTATACAATCTAATAGTGTCCATTGAAAATAAACGAAAAATAAAATAAACTAATGGTAGAGACGATAATAATCCATATCGGTGTAAATTACTATAGTTGATCAATAAAAATGAATCTTGATTCAATTCACAAGTTTCAGTTTTGATTCAAAGAAAATATTGTCTTTTCGAATCAATGTAATAAGATGGTAGAGCAAAACACTTCAATACCATTTTCAAAAGAAATCTTCTGCAGTTCGCACTCCAAAAAATATATTTCCAATTTCCCACACTTAACGACACAAGTGATACAAACGACCCGCAGTTTCAATTTCGCATCAATATCTGCGATAACCACTTCTTCCTCCCGCGATAAATAAATCCCTCCTTAAACTCCTATATGCACTCCTATACATATACGTCGCGTGATTGATGACGGGGTCCTTCCTGCAAAGTCTTTACGAGATATAAATGTGCAGTTTTCATGAATAATGTAAGGTCGCATCATAGTTGGCGGAGGCGATGGAGATGCGACAGACTGTCTGCCGGATCGGTGGAAGGGGGCCGTGGACGCGATAAGGAAGCGAAAAAGACTCAAATTGAAAATTAGTTACCTCCACAATTGGCGGGCTCGACCTGACGGGAATTCCTAATTTTCCTGATTTGTCATTTTCGGCTCGGAAGAAGAAGCATATTCTCACGTTCGAACATCGGTTGAACGCGCTTTCGATTGTAAGACTAATCTCTGAATGTGGTTTATGGAAAGATTTTTTTCTGTCCTTTCAGATGCATCATTAAATAGATTTCGACTAATGAAAGCTCAAACGTATGATGATCAATCGTATGATTGTGAATAATGAATCAAACATAGGCGAAGCTGATGTTTTGTGCGTCTACCAAGTAGACCAATACTTGTAGAAATGCTCCAACAGCTTCTAAGCACCACAGTTTTGTTCACTTTTCCACTCAGAAAATAGTGCCTGTTATTACCGAAAAATTAATATTACTGTAATGAAAATGCACTTCGACTCTTTATAGATGATTTATTTGACACAAGCTGTACAAGAACATGCTAATCCATGCTAATTCATATTCCACAATCTTCCATTCAGTTTCACTGATTCATTCTTCCACTGGCGCGTGCTATTTATATGCAAAGTCGTAAAACTTCCGATTAGAATAAAAATTCATAGAAGCACCTCGAGTCTCGAACCGATGACATCATCCGTTATAATTCATATTCTAGATGTTTACAAATTCCAGGGCTAGATCAGGGTCACTATATTGCCTCCTTCTTGAAGACATTCCACCAAAATATCAAGCTTGGAGTGTGTCGGTACCTGCACGACTCCCCATATCTGGACCGTGAAGTCCAATGAAAGTGAAATACCACAGTTCACCTGTTTGGTCGTTAAAGATGGTTACAGCACACCAAAACCTCAACGCTGCTGGATCTGAATATAACTTTCAACCTGCCTATCATGACTCTACAAACCAGCCCATCAAGCCAACAGAAAAATTTTGGGAATGCCAAGTCCATAAGATTTTGATCCAGCATCGTGATTCTTAATATGGTGAGGTTCTTCCAGACGTTTCCATAGGACGGTTCGTCTCAAGAAATGTTCTTGGTTACCAGATAGATATTTATCTGACCCTTCTTCAATTGCAATATCTCTCCAACTTTGGAGTTCTGTTTCCGTAGTTCCAAACTTCTACAAAACCCCACAGCGATGCCCTTGGACATTTGAAAACCTAGTGCGTAATCAGCGGGTGCCTTGAAAAAGTCTCGTAACTCCTCTCGAACTTCTCATAAGAAACTTTCTGTCCGCTTGAGTACATGAACATGAATTTTTTTGGAACGTCATCTCATCGTCCGGAGGGTGCGAACTTGGTCGTGTTTCCAGGTTAATAAGCCCACGGATTGAAATGGACAACCCTAGGATTTTTTCGGGGAGACTTGTGGATTCGGTGATACTTGCCCAACTTTGGTGATGGTCCACAGTGACGTTTTGGGTTGTACAGTCAAACCAGGTCAACGGTCTGAAATCCTTCAGCATCGGCCCAGATATCATAGGTCTTCATTTTGTCACTGGCACTCTGAATGTTCAAACAGACTTGTTCATGAATGTTCACCATTTTCTGCTTAAGCTTGCTGACTTAGTCCTCTCCCTCTAAGGAGATTCAATTGGGACCAGTAGGATTTAACAGGTGGCGAATAATTTTTGATATTCTGCCATGACAGTCTTCAATCACTCTCCTACCAGCAGATAACAAAAACAATATCTATGTCTTCCTCTTGGTCTTTCTGGATCTTGTCATTCCAGTTATGGTCCACTGCCGTCATCCTGCAAATTGTTGCTTCTTCATCTTTTGTTCGTCGACAGTATGAGCAGTCATCTGGGCATGGTATCCTTGACAAGACAACTGAGTTCTGATGGTGACCATGGTTCAATCTCGAAGCCGAATTCTTAGAGTCTCTCGATCCAGCGTGCTACCTCGTTCTCGGGGTTTTCAAACTTAAGAAGCCATTCGGAGGCTGCGTGGTTGGTCCTCAACAGAAATTTTCGGACGGACTTATAGAAGTGCTCCATTCCATTGACAATAGCTAAAATCTCCCGCCTGGTAACACAGTAATTGCGCTTCAATTAACTAAGGGTCTTGCTAAAGTATCCCATACCATTCTGCTGTCCTTCTTGGATCTGAGATAGGGCGGCTCCAAGTCCCACGTTGCTGCTGGTGTCCGTGCCCGAAATGAATTTTTCATTCGTTAGAAGATGATTGAGAAAAGGAACGTTAATAAGAGCTCTGTTCCTGATGCTAAGATAGCATTCGACGGAACACTGGAATTTTGTTTGACCTTTCGACTAGTCAAAGGTCAGATGTTGGCAAATCCAAGTATATAGCGGCAATAGTAGTTGCATGAAGCTAGGATACTCCGGAGCTGGTGAATGACTCTCGGAATGGGCCACTCTTTCGCTGTTTTGATTTTCTGCTCATCCACTACTACTCCTCTCCTAGAAACAACGTGGCCGAGTCATAGTACCTTCTTCTGAAACAGATGGCATCTTATTGGTTTCAGTTCCAATCCGGAGTTTAACAGTCGCAGGAAAACTTTCTCCAGGTTTTTAACAGAGTCCTCAAATGATTTGCCGACTACAGTTCCATGAGAGTCCGTATAGAACCGTCTCCAATCAATGATTCAAATGTAGCTGGCGCATTACAGAGCCCGAATGGCATAACTGTGAACTGCCACATCCCTGTGCCGACGATGAGAACTGTCTTTTCTCGATCTTCTGGAGCCAGCTCTACCAGCCAATATCTCCAGTAGTCTAGGGCTGAAAAGATCGTCGAGCCGACTGACGTATCTAGGGTGCCATCTATTCTCGAAGGAGGTAACTGTCCTTCTACGTCAGGTTGTCAAGTTGAAGCTAGATTCCGACAAAACGTATCGATTCGAGAGACTGTCGGATGATTCGATGGCCCCTTTTTTTCCATATCGCTTACTATTTTGTCAGCTTCTTCCTGCAAAGTGTCTACGAGATATAAATGTGCAGTTTTCATGAATAATGTGAGGTCACATTATAGTTGGCGGAGATGCGACAAACTGTCTGCCGGATTGGTGGAAGGGGGTCGGCGGACTCGATAAGGAAGCGAAAAAGGTTCAAATTGAAAAGTTACCTCCACATTTGGCGAGCTCGACCTAACGGAAATCCGTAATTTTCGTAATTTGTCATTTTCGATTCGGAAGAGGAAGCATATAGTAACGTTCGAATTTTGGTTGAACGCGGATTTCATTGCAAGAATAATGTCGTTTATACAATATTTTTTTAAATATATTTTTTGAATGGACTCCACAAGTAGTGACGTCACAAATGGCAAAATAGTAGTTGACTGGTTCCAAACAAAAATTTTTCGAAGGTTGTTTATACATAGGCGTGAAAGTTAATTGTACAAACTTCACATAGTTCCACATCCACATCCCAAGATTTCCCTGTATAACCCAAACTTATGTATAAACAAGCAATAAAAATCTTTGTATGGAACCAGTCAACTACTATTTTGACATTTGTGACGTCATGCTTGCGGAGCTCTTGAAACATCGAATTTAAACTATAGCGCAGGCCATTGGTGATTTTTTAGCAGAATATAGGGTGTAAACGAGTATGTTTACACCCTATAATGATTGTATTCACTCATTGCATAGCTGACGTTTTGTGATAGAATTTATTTCTATATCAAAAAATTTTTTTTTTCATTTACCGGTTATTTATAATCAACCCAAATGTATAAGATAAAAGAAATTGAAATGGGATAAAAGATGAAAATACATAAACATAGCAAAACTAAGATATTCTTCCACTGTATAACAGCAAAATTTTAATGAAAATATTTTAATTAGAAACAAAATTAAAACATATTTTATTTTGTGAGACCTATTCAGGGTGACCCAGGGTTAAACCGCCATTCAGTATCGGTTTTTTAGGTGAAAATAAGATTTATTCTTCATATAAGCATGTGTCCCAACTTACTTCGTTGATACGAGGTGACATTCTTTTGAGAAAAATCAGTTTTTTTGTTCATTATTAAAAAACCTGTCTGATTCTGATGAAACTTGGCATGCTTATTTGCGGCCATAAAAGGTTGATTTTGATGTAGTGAGAAAAACAAGAAACTGATTCTCTGACGCCCTGTTTTTTGAAAACGAATCAAGTTTTGACACAAGCCTGCATGAAGAAAATAGTAGTTTACCTAACAAGTGCGGAAAGTGATACTTTTCTGCACGCGATTGCAGAAAATTGACTCTTTCAAAACTAAAATGAGTGCGGAAAAGTTGATTTTTCCGCACGCTAGTAGAAAAAACCCACCTAAAAAACAGATACTGAATGTTTGGCGGTTCAACCCTGGTTCACCCTGTTTTTCAATTTTTAACAGTCAGAACATTCAAGTTCAAACTTCAATCTCCTGTTTCTCCAAACTAGTGAAATGGGACCTGGAACACTGTAAGACTTGACTGATGCAGTCTTTGGATTCTTTTCAAAAAAACTGCTTGTCCACTTCCGATTTCACCGGATCATATTTCTCAATATTACTCGGAACATCTGTTCGATAACTTCCTGCCATAAATGTCTCACACGGCCGAGAATCAAAAATATCCTACCACCTTTTCCTCCATGAATAAATCGCCTGCAGGTCTTCGACGTGCATACATCGAAACATGAAAACATCTCCGAGCCCGAGTTACGTTACTGATGTGCGGTTCTTCTTCGTTTTCTTGGATCGAATGCAAACCGCCGAACCGTGCCGGAGGCGATACATCTCGAATCCGGGTGGGCTGGGTCGGGCCACCGGTTATCATCCCAGCAGCGGAGGGCTGCAGCCCGGGGCCTAATGTGGTATCATAGGCTGTAATTAGCCGACTGAGACTACAAGATAATGTACTTCTCCAGCATAAATCTTTCCGTTCTGTCTCTCTTTCGGCGATGGAATGAAAATCAGTGGTGGTACCGATGGAGAGTATGAAGATCACAAATTATAATTCTCATCTATTTATTTCAGGGGACAAGCCCAATACATATTGTTCGAAGGTATTGGACACTGATGTAAATTGATTATTTTTATTGTGGACTTCCGTTGTCTGGATTGTTTCTATGAGCATGGTGTTTCATTCTGTCCAGTGTCTCCGATCGTTTATCAGGTGTGTACTGACCGTCAGAGTAATGAGAGGAAATGTATATCTCTTGAAGTCATTTTCAGTCAGTTGACATGAAGTAAAATACTTCTTGCAAGGAACAGAGAACCAGGGTTTTGAGTGACACTTTTGGAAATGAATCGCACATGGTTTTTCCATTGAAGGGTTATGCTGACGGTGATAGTAATAGTATGAACTTTACTATATTTTTATTAATCTTCTTACCAACGATCGCTCATATTGATAAATAAAGATAAAACTAGTCAAAACACATCAATTTGACGTTTATAATTTAAATCATTATTTTCACTTGACAGATATTAAAGCAAAAACTAAGCAGGTTTATCACCGTGAAAATACAGCGACAAGCTATATTTTCACTGTAGTTCCGATTCTATTGGCTGAATTTAAAAATTTGAAATCCACTGATTGGTTGTTGAGCAAGGAAATATATTGTCAAGATAATATCGGTGGAATATTCTCAAAGCAATACTCATAATATCATTCAGATAGATACATTGGTAGAATTTTCAATGTGAATTATTCTACTTCCATTATACCAATCTTCGGAGAGAAGGATATATCGACATTTTTCATTTAATTTTATCAAAGCGAATATGTTTTGGAAATTGTCGGATAACTCGGATTTCCCCATTTACCGGTCTCCTTCAAATAGTTTGTAACCAGAGTCTACTTTTTGATCGTTTCAAGAGATCATAAAAAAAAATTCGCCAAATAGAATTTCATTCGCCAAAAATTCGAACTTTGATGATTTGAAATAAATTGTTTTGTGCAAAAGCGAGTTGTTTCAGGAAAGACGCCTACACAGATGACATTGAAAAGCAAAACTATATCTAAAATATATGAATACATAATCATATGAATATACAATAAAAGCTTGATCGAATATATGAGATAAAATATTCCTGAACATCATGTACTTACTTACTGTATTTCTGTAGCACTTTTGCTGTTATCTGACAAGTTTGAACAAAAAAAAGTATTTGGATTCAAGTGGGCCATTGAATACCTATCGCATATGATGTGAAACACTGAACATCAAGCAAATGTTTCATTACTTGAACTTCCGCCAAGCTCGTACCATTCTATCATTTGGTGGCCACTTTATGTATTGGTGAAGGCGCTTACTTTTAAATTGTATGGATTGGCGATATATAGGTTTAAATAGTTTCTGTTACACAACAAAATTATGTACTTTATGTCTCTGCGAAGAAAGATGAATAACCAGCTAGTAAGCATATATTATAAGTTAGTTATTGAATAATCGATGAAAACTGATTCCATACAAATGATTCGACGAGTCGCTACTGAATATTTTCCGCCGCGGAAGATGAAATCGTGTGCCTTTGGTATGGAACCGGCAACCGCTGCCATCATTCCAGAATATCAGGGAAATTATCAATTTTTATCATAAAAAAGATTTTCGGTCCTGCCTTTTCGGTCCTGCCTTTTCGGTCCTGTCTTTCCGTCTTCTCTATGCTAGATTTCTGAATGATGAGTTGGAAATCAGTGTGACAGTCATAACATTTAGCACAATATCCAGGGGTTTCAACCTGACACTGAATTCAATAGAAATGATTTTTGGCACACAGGCAGTTTTTGAGGAGTGCCTTGAGAAAAAAAAATTAAAAGTGGAGAAAATTCCCCTCGAACACTCGGAACATCGGACATTCCATCAATAACTTGGAAGGGGTTGGAAATTTCTAGAGCGTGAAAATCTTAATAATGTAGGTTTTCACATATCAGATTTCCGTTTGAACAACTTGGGATATCAAAAGATTTACCTCGACGCTCGACTAGAATCTCTGTATCTCCCTTGTTTGTGGTCGAAAATTCATAAATTATACCTCTAAAGGAAAATCCTTCAATAATCATACTATATACTATACAAAATCATTTCTATTGGATTTATTGTCAGGTTGTAGTAACATTGTAGCTTCAGCGCGTGTATTAATAGTAGTGGTGGAGGTGGTTTTCAATGAAGTGTTCACTAATGAAACTATTCTGTCGCCTGGTATCCTAAAATACATTATAATTCAGTCAAGTCGTCTCAGGGGTGTCAGTTTCAGAAAAAAAATATAGCAGTGTTTTTCTCACTCCATACAGAAATGAAGTACATTAAATTTCCTACAAAAAGCAACACTCAAATGTATTTTTTGGTTGGTCCGTACAGCTCGTTAGTTTTTTGCTTGTAACTCAAAAACTATACTTGTTATTATTACAGAGAAGCTCGAACAATACTAAAACCACATTGAATTAACTAAAAATTGCAGACCTTAATCACTCATTTTTGACCCGTCAGAGCGCGAATTTTATGTCATAACCATAGCCCTTCAAACAAAATTCAGTCGAGACCTATATCATCACTACTTACTTATTAAAAAGTATTTATTTGGTCTTTATAATCACTACTGATCAATGAAGTCAACTATTCGTCCAAAGTATGTTTGGGTATTCAGACACAAAATATTTATATTGATTATTATCGTCAACATAGAGCAGCTGCATGAGAATTTAAATTATATATTTAAATAATATAATTTTGATGACATCACTCCAGAAACATGGTGTTTACCAGATTATAATCAAGTTTCGATAATAATCGTGCCAGAGCGTTTCACTTCGCACTCGATGTTGCAAACTCTGAAGAAAAAACACGATATATTTAGATTTTCTTATCATCGCAACAATCGTAGAATTCTAATATAACTTTTAGATACGAACCAATGTAATAGCAAGGGTTCCGACAAAATCCAATTTTTTTGATTCAGTGCTCTCTGGTGTGGAGAAAATGAGGAAGTTTTGTCATTATCATTGAAATACAAATGTTTCAATAAGGTCAAGCTATTCATAAGATAATAATTTGATATTTTCATTCAGCTAGGAAAATATTTTTGAAAAATAGCTGTTTTCAATTTTCCTCTATTATCTTTTCGCTTTATGTATATGTGTATAAAATTAAATTTTGAGCAACTTTCTGAAATAACAATTTTATGCACTTCGTTTCTGTGAAAGTTGTATTTTCTTTTCTCATGTTTCTCTCATGTATTTTATTTCTCATTCATCTCACTTCCAATTTCCTCATTTATTATTTTATTATTATTCATTTTCATAACAGTATATAGTTAAAAGATTAGTATCATTCGAAATATAATTGCTTCAATAACACATCTTCTGAAGTAGAGATATTCAAGTTATATAGAAAAACCAATAACAAAATGCACGAAACATTCTTCCCCCTCCCAGAAATCCATATACCCTATCCACCTCATCACGTAATATACGACAACTTATAATTTCTCCATTAGTAAAAGCAACCACGTTTCCCCAGCACCAAACTTGACAGATCCCAGCTTTGGCAAGGATCTCGAGATAGAGCCCGATGAGAACTATTGCCAAGTTAGATAGTAAACTTCTGAAAATCCATACGAGTAAACATCATCGGTTTATATCTTTCACGCAGGTTCAATTTGGGAGAGAAAGTAAATGAAGCAGACTTTCTGATTATGATTGTGTGTGGAGTGGTAACCACGTGAAATTTCGACGTTGGTGACTTTGTAATTTAATTCAGTTCTTGACGAATGTGCGATACGTGATTTTGTCAGACATGAACGAATCTTGTTATGCGTCTGTGAACAGATTGAAATAATATAATTGGTCCCTTCGTATTCAATTAATAGGTTGAGATATTAATTTTGCAAAACCAGAAAATGTAATAAAATAATAAGTAGATTTGACGACGTTGCTGACATCCTCAAAAAATTCCTTGAGTGTCAATCCTTGTTTTAATGGTTCTCTGTTCCCATCACCTGATAGTATTGTGTGACTGTGGGTGAAATTCCTACGAAATTGGTGCCAAAAAAATAAACTGGAATGGAATTTTCAAATCCAATGCTTACCATTTGAAGTTCTATCGTTGTCCTCTTCTGGGGGCGGTTGCATGGCTGTAGAAGCAGTGTATCCTGGAACAAGAGCAACAATGATTTTCTGGGTACAGGGATATAAAAATCATTATAATTTGTCCCACTACTTTTTTTAAATCACTTGCACAAGAAAATAATTGAAAGATAAGATAAACATTTGCAAGCGCCTTTTGAATTATACCTTTTTTTCTCTTCAAATTGCTACTACCTATTACATTCACTAAATCTTCTCACAACTGATTTTAAGAAGCTATTTCATTATATCCTCCTATCATTCCCTCTTATTTCGTGAGCATAAGATAAGACTATCCCACTCGGAATATATCTGCTTATATGAGTTCCTTTCACTAGTATAATGGACTTTTTATTTTTAATCATCCATTTCAATCTCATCCATCCGTTTAATCGCACAGTTGAGAATATGTAACAAATACTATCTCAAATTAACAGCCAATGGCTCTACTCACATAATAAAAAAGGTATTGTGGTATTATTAGTGGAGAGGCAGATGGCCATAATGAGAAATTTGGTTCACCCTGAAACCTAAGCCAGGAATCACACTGATCGACTAGGACCGACCGTCCGCGTCCGTCCATCTACGACCAAAATTTCCAACACGTATATTCTTATCGCACAACTCACACTGTATAATCGTCATTGACCGTCCTCGACCGTTTTTCATAGACCATGTTCGAAATTGTAGTCTGCTGGAAATTTTGGTCGGTGTCACACTATCCTGGCGTAATGTCATTTTGACACACATTTATGATGAACTTTTGACTTCAACAAAACTCATGTAAATAGGTATATTTCCTACCGGAAAAATAAAATGTTCTTCTTCAGTATCACTACTGCTCATTATTTAAAGCAAAACTTTCAATAAATGAACAGACAATTCACATAACCTTTCGAATGTCAAATTAATGTCAGATTTATAAAATTATTCTAGTGGTCGGTCGTGGATGGTCGATCAGTGTGACTTTGAAAGTTTTCATTGATCTACTTCTACTTTTGGTCGTAGGTGGACGGTCGCGGACGGTCTGTCCTGGTCGAGTGTGATTCCTGCCATTGGGAAATGGCAGTAAAACTCATTAATTTATCAATATATACAACCCATTTTCCATTTTTCGAAATAGAGATTAATATACAGCAACTAGGGCGACGTTATCACCTTTATTCGAGCGTAACCATCAGTCAGTATTTTTCTGATGCTACAGTATTAGGGAAACATGTTGTGGAGTTGAAGTTTTTGAAAATCGTCTCCTGTGTAGTTCATACAATCAGTTGGTGTTATAGGGTGGTTCTGAATAGCTTATTGAGCTTATTGGACGTTTTCAACAAGTAATCCCAGAGGGTTGATGTGAACACCTCTCCATTTCTGGTTATTCTGTAAATTGAAAGCAACTTCCTTATTCACAATAGAATATCCATTATTTTTCCATGATTTCATTATAAAAATCTTATATTATAATGTGTTTCTAAGAGAATTTTTATTTTATATCATGTCGAAACCGTTTTCCGATAGCCCTCTTACTTTCCGTGAAAATCTCGAAATCATTTTTTTTTCAACATGAGAATTTTTTTATGGTCTCAAAAAATCACTTCACTTCTGTCCCATATTTATCTATGGTTACTGGACTATCAAAAACGATATCTATTTTTGAGAGATATAACAAATTTTTATTGGAATCTATCTATTGCCTTTGTATGGCCTTTTGCTAATATATCTGTATTTTTCCTGTTTTTTGTTCCTAGACAACGTTTCTACATAATGAATGTTTGATATTCAGTACAACTATCGTATTTATCAGATAGACAGTTATCTCTCCTGTAATATTTTAGGATGTTTCACAATATCTGTCGATTGATGTTGATGAAAAAACTTTCCTCATCAACCCTGATGGGATGCCTACCTCTTGGTAGACTTGAAACGAACCTGAATGTCACCCAATTTACTCCGGTACTCTAATCTAATCTGAACAGAACCAATCTCCATCGATAAAAAAAGTGAATAAAAAAAATTCAGCAACATAGATCAACTCCAGAGAGCATCCTGTACAGCTTCCTCGTCGAATGCCTCCGGCTGTTGTAATTGATGTGTCTATCGGAAATGATTAGGCCCTAATACGTGTTAGTGCGGTGTTCTTGCGATGCTGGTCTTTATATACCTAAGAGCTGCCAGCTAATAAAAGGAGAATCCCCTTTATGATCGTCCTCTTCTTCTTACCGCTACCCTGTCAAGGATAATCATAATGGCATTAGACGAATGAGTCCGTCCTGGTTAATCGGCGCTGACTTACTAATTACCAGTCTCGACACAATAGAAGAACATCGGAAATTGAGTAGTGCCATGGAATGGGGAAGACGAAAACAAAAGGTGCGATGGATGGAGGTGATGTTTTCGAATCTTCTGGCGGAGGATTTCGGAGGAATATCGAAGCAAAATCACTGTGTAGTTTTTTTTGTTTTGTTCTGAAACTATTGTTCGGAATAATTTTTCAGCTGATGAGATGACTGAAGTTTCGACTATTTCGTTCAACAAAGAGATGAAAATTTATGAAGACTTCCTAAATCCATGATACGAACACCAGGTTATATGATAACCAACATCTAGTCAAAACTAAGAAGACGCTTACTTACAAATCTCCAAACAATTTTGGTATAAGGTTATACCGGGTGAAACAGGAAACATGTAGCATCAGCTTGTAGTTTTTTTCCATCTTCATTAAAATTTGCAACAATCGTTATTCGTTCGAAATGAATTTGGTATAAAAATGAAGGTAAAACGTTGATCTATGTACGTTCTGTAATGTTTTTTGAAATTATTCGTTCATCTACCCAAAAAATTGCTTCGAAGTAACTGCAGTTTTGGGAAATTTTTGAGTTTTTTTTGTGGAGAAGTGGATTGAAAATTCAATTTCCATTATAGCACGTAAGTAGAATCAAACTCGCTCTAGAAGCCTGTCCTTGTTCGAAATCGATAAGACGAACCTTTTTTGAGTTATCAATTGACTCTTTTATCCTAAAACGTGATCTCGCTCATGTCCTCTTAAATGAAAGTGCTCCTTTTAAACCAAACGACAATTTTTTGAAACTCCTGTTTGACCGAAAGTAACCCCAAATGTCACTCTGTATATTTCTCTAACCTGTCTCATTTGTCCTCAAATTCTCTATTCAATCAACCATATATCACAAGTTGGTATTCATTCCTTAATTGGATGTTGAATTGAATTTTATTGAAAAATATCAATTTGGCTGCAACTCGATTTCGCTGATAGTTCTTTGCCTGGTAGGCTTTGAAATCCAAAGATAATCAATTAGCCCATATAACTTGAATTTTTTCCATACTCTGATCAATTTCTGCAGATTGTCAATAACTTCTTTGATTCAAGAAAACATATTGAAGAAACTGAGACTGGAAACTATCCATTTCTCATTTTTGCCATGCAGTCATAACATGTCCTTTCCATTTGGAAACATAAAATGAAATTACAATTTCTCCTGCACTTTCCGAATATTAACAACACACCGTGGTGGCGCGTGGGTAAAGTTTCTGCTTCCTAATTCAAGTTACGCGGGTTCGTTTTATAGTGCGGTCAATGTTCTCGTGCATGGCATCATATGTTGAAAGGTGAGGGCTACGTCTTCCCTACCTTGCACAAGCCTCTCGAAGACTTCTGAGGGTAGTTCGTTAGAGTGCAGCTGGTTGTCGGAAATGACAATTTTAATTTTAATTTTTCGTTTTTTGAACACATTTTCAATCCCCAATAATAATATGAAATTTTATTCTTATTCAAGTCGAAAACCACGGAGACAAGTCAATGCAATCAAATGACCTCTATCAAACATATAATCGCCTAGTAGGCAAAATAATACTGATTATTTCTTTCGTATGATTTCCAACGTATTTACATAGAGTAACTCTACCAATTATAAATTTTAGAATATTTAAATTTCCATAATAACAAACTCATATTGCTACATACGAACAATGGGCGTCGTAAAATGTTGACGTTTTTCTTATCATCTTTAGGAAATGAGTCGATTCGGTTCGGTTATCATTAGAAGTGATAGACGAGCGTGTTCAAAACAGAGCATTGAATTGAGAACAAAAAAGTCCGACTACCTGAACGTAAAGTAGATATTTTTCCTGAAAGTAGGAGTTGCGAAGCCAGATTTCAAGCAATTCCATTATCGCATAAACAGGAAAGTTAGAAAACTACCTATGCAACTCCTACTTTCAGGAAAAAGATCGCATCTACGTTCAGGTAGACGGAATCCCTTTGGGCCCCCAATTATCATCGAGAGTCGCCAGTGCATATATTTTCGAAAGCCTGGCAATTCATCCAAACACAAACCTAAACTTTGGCTCAGGTTCATCTGATGGGATCATGGAGACCAACACATCGAAAACTTCCTGGAAGGTATCAATAAAATCAGAAAAAACATAAGATTCACCATAGAAAATGAAGACAATGGGATTATTTCATTCCTAGATGTCAAAGTCGAGAGACTTGAAGACTCCAATCAGACATCGGTGTGTAGAGAGGACACTCTCACATGACCTGAGCTTCAATTATTCATACCAAGCCATGTGATCTTCCTGCCATACATCAAAGGCGTATCGGACGAAAAGACGAAGGAGTATCGGGAATGAATACAACGTCAGAAGCTGTTTCAAGTCCTGAAACACATTGAGAAGCCTTCTGACTAAAACAAAGCCTGAATGTTCGAGCGACAATTCGAATAATTGCATTTACCAGATACTCTGCAAATGGGGACGCCGCTGCATTGGTGAGAATGAAAGACCGTTTAGCATTACGAACACAAATGCTGGACTCAATGAAGAGAGACGTCAAAGTCGGGAGTCGCAAAACACGCTTTGACGATACAGTGGAAAGATGCTAACGTCCTGGACAAGAAGGAACACTGGCTCAAAAGAAAATTCAGAGAGACAATAAGGCTTTCAGTCAAACGAGTTTAGGAATCGAGAATGTATGGAAAACTCACTCTGATAAAATTTTAGATCGATAAGTTAAAATGTATTATCATGTATGTTTACAAAACTGGAATTGAAAGCATCAAAACAATATCACCTGATAAATGTCGTCATTCACAGAAGTATTAACATGAATGGAAGAGGAGGATTTCATGATCATATAAACTTCAGGTAAGTCTTCAATAATTTAACAAACAGGGCTACTTAAAAGGAATATGAAGAATTAAGGGAGTGGTATGGTATGGTATGTAGGTCCTGTCAAACTTCTTTAGCGTCCATTTCAATATGGAAATTATCACAGAACAACAAAATATTGCTAAACATTTCTGTGTTGAAAGAATTGATACATTTACCAATGATGTATTTTGGAAACTATGGCTGATTTGTTATATTTTGCCACTTTTGTCGGCCAATCAACAATACGATGAAAAATCAATTGCACCAATAATTTTTAGCACCTCCGATAAAATTAATCCACGGAACCACAACCCTCCCAGAAGAATTATGTTTCAAGGGATGCCCCTGTTTACTTATTAAAGAATATCCACGACTCAAACTGACCAGAATCGGTAAGCGGTCGGACTGCTGTCAACACGACCCTACCTTGAAGACAAAAAGGGCCAACGTTGGAAGGAACCTGAGGTCCACCATAAAGCAATTAGTGCCGCTAATGTCTTGTCCGGACCGGTCCACGCTTTCTCGGCCAGAGCAACTAACGACGTTACGGAATATCGGACGACAAATTATCGCACTAATGTGTTCTCTGCGTAGTTTTGCTTACCGCGTCGAAGTGGTAGCAATACTGACCCTTTCACGGACCGTCTTGATCAAAATTTCATCAATGAAGGTGAAAGAGCAATATCTTAGCAGGATGTTTGATACAATGAAGATAAATGGACCAAAAAAATAGCAAGCACTACATCATCTTCGTGATAATTATTATGATAAACTGTCTGTGGTCAAATATTGATTTTCATAGTTAATTGCTTGATGTTGTATCGATTGTTTCTTTGGAAATTAAATTTCCCCCAAGGAATTAAATAACACAAATTTTAGTTTGGAAAAGTATTCTCAATTGAGAATGTTTACCTTTTCAACATGAATATTGACAACCTTAGGAGAGGTCATCTTAAACGATGGAAAATATGGACTAAAGTTTGCCTGTCACCCGCGTCCACATCTGAGTTTATGAATATCCTTTTCATATATTGAAAAAAACAAACTTACAGATTTCAACTCTTAGGAAAATAGTAAGAAACAGAGATTGAGAAATGATTGATGAAGATATTTATCAAATCTTCCAGTTGAATTATCAAAATATGATACGAAAATGAAAACGATTTGGAATCAAGTTAGCAAAAAATAAATGTCGAATAAATTTCCACCAACAAAAATTATGTTTACAATGACTTGGACATATCTCACTGGGATACTGCTTTAAATTTAAATAACTTCTTTAAATCGTGATATTTTGATTTGGAAAATATTCATTCAATGAAGTTGTTCGTTGAAATTAGCAGTATATTTCGATACAGAACATTCTCTGAATTATCACACCCTAGCAAATTTATGCCAGGAATGATATATAGAAAATTTGGATATTGCAGTGACGTTTCACCTAAGCGAAAATGGAGGCAATAAATCAGCAATGAAAGTCGAATATTTTCCAGTCAAACGGTTTCGTCCCAGATCAAAACTTATTTCAATATTAGTTCAGAAGTTGAATAATTGGATATCCGAATACGGATAGAAGGCGGTGCAAAACAAAAGATTCCATAAAGGAATCAATTTATCAGATTTGACTTTTGTTACCACTTCCCAGATGTTCCTATATCAATCTTCGGAAGGAAAGTTTTTGAATTATTTTCGTTATAGCCGGCAGATTTTATAGAGCTGTCTCGTGGAAATTATGCACAATATTCGAAACGCTACCATCAAGAGATAGAATTAGTTTCTAAAGAGCCTTCAAAGATAGTCAATATGATGAAAAAACAAAAGAAAATCCGGCGAATCCTGAAGTTGAAAAATGAATTTGAATCGTCTGAAAAACGAATCTCATTATTGACATAGCTATTTGCTACAAAAATTATCAGAGAATTGAGATCATAACTAATTTATGTTGAAAATGTCATACCCTGTGTTCAAAGAAATCAGAAGCTTCAATTTGACAAAAGTTTTGAGAAATGTTTATTATCCATGAGCACTCATTTGGAAATTTCGAATGAGGTTGGATGAAAGAAATGGCAAAATTAAATACCGGCTGGCAGAGAAATCATTCGGCAATTGTTTTTTAAGTTAGACTTTTGGAAATTGGAACAAAAATATAGTTCCTTAGAACCTATATTTTGAACGGAACCTTGTAAAAACGTTCAAGCCATTAGAGCAAAAAACTCCATTTTCAATCACATATACAAGTAAACATTTATTCTAAAAATGGCAGCAAAAAAAATGTTTTCACTAAAATCATTATGGCGGCACTATGACGTCATCGAATGAATTTTGATAGAGCAACGTTATTAAATAGCAAGTAAATGAATGACTTTGAAACGTTTTTGATGAAACATGCAAATATTTTGATTCATTGCCAATCAAAATCTCTTATAGTAATTATCTCAAATGACATTTTTTTTCAATTCCTGAAGATAGGAAATACTTTTTAAAACAATATGATTTATGGTATGAGAACGCTTCAAATTTTGATAGATGATTAGGCTTTGGAAACCATGTAAGTATCACTTGTTACATTTTGTGACCAAATTTTTTTTATTTCCATATTCCATTTTTGATGTAGAGGGTAGGTAATGGGAAAAAATACAACTTTACGGTTTTCCGTTAAAATGCATCTGCTGTGTGAAATTAGAATTTTTAATTTTTTTCTGGTATTTTATTTTCAAATGACGACATAGTGGCTGGACGAGTCAGAAAAAAAATTGGAGGATTTTTAAACAACTTAAAACAAGTAACTCAGCTTCAGCGAATTCTAACATTTTTGTGGAATATTGTTTTCAGTCGAAATATTTCTGCTATGTACATACAATTCAATTTTAGAAATAATATTATTAATTTTTTTAAATGGATATTTTGTGAATTTCATTACGATTATGTTGATACTGCTTACTGTTATAGATTTCAAACAAACTTCCGTTAAAAAAACTTGAAAAAATTATCATTAAAATGAGATTCAAATACATTGGGTAACCTGTGACCCACATAACTGATAGTACAAGGTAATTGAGGTGTATTGAAAAAAAAAGTGTAGTTGTCGATATGTTATCTCTTACCTCTCTTCTACAAATCTTAATAAGGAAACTATTGTATACGCTATTGATTGAAACACATGTTAATAATATCATTTACACAGGGAGATATAAGTTTTTGGATTGACTGTTTTGTTATATCATTTGTGTTGATCACAGGTTACTCGATGAATTTTAATATTATTTAATCTCAAAAAGAAAGATCTACCGTAATATTTTAAAGGTTGTTGACAAAAGTTTCTTCAAGACCTGATAGTGTGCGGCATCAAATTAATGGTAATGAAATGCTCTTTTTTGAAATAGCAATAATAATTTGAAAATAAAATTTTATCCAGCAGGTGCATTTCAACCGAAAACCGTAAAGTTGTATTATTCTCAATACTTTAGGACTGAAATTAATAATTTGAACGTATTCATAGCCCTCTAGATTCAAAAATATATTTAAAAAAATTTTTGTTAACAAAAAGTAACAAATGAGTTTTATTTATGATATAGATACTCCAAATTTCATTCCAATATCTTCAGAAATAAATAAATAGGGGTAATAACTTCTGACATCTATGTTACTTGGTTTATTCGAATACAGCGAATCAAGATTGCGAGTAGTTAACATTGTGGAAAAATATGACGGGGATAACAATCCCCAAAATCGAACATATTTCCATCGATAATAATCATAAAATAACGATTAGTGCTCTTTCAGACGATACATCTTTAAGCATCATACTTTGTAGTTACCGATTACTTTACCATAATCTCCCGAAATCCCCCTATAAAATTTATGACCAGCTCAAAAAATACGATTTCACCATTTTACGACCTCTTTTACACGTTAGTTACAGATATCCTAGTTGTAAATAACTTTTAGACTATCGTCAACAAATTTATGGAAAGGCGTATGTGACTGGACACAAAATGCATCTATTTCAATGGAAACGTGGAACTATGACCCATATATAAAGTTTTTGAAAGGCTATAAAGCTCGGACAGGAATGAATAAAAGCCAAAAGAGATGATAAAGGAGCTCTCATAGTGTTTTGGGGAGTATTCATGTTCATCATTGCTGCATACATGGAAAACACCAACAAAGAGATGGTATCCGGAAATAAAATAGTTTCGAGAGGTTTGTAGAGAACATTAACGGGTTTCATATAGTGGTTTAGAATGAAATACCTCATTTCTATTCTGGGTACAGTTGAGTCTTCATCATCTGACCGACGCTGCGTATCAGTCAGGGCAGGGTCGGCACTAGGAAACACGTGAATGAACAATCGGTTTCACTAAATTCTTCCTTCCTTCCTTCAAACATAAAAAAAATTATGGTTCATCCACCGTTCAGATCCCCAACCAATTAAATTTTTGCTCGTATCAACCACATTCAGATCCAGTTTCACGATGCCTGGTCAGCTCATGGTTAGTATTTGACTATGAGTTAAAAAGTTTTTCACAGTTGTTCGGCAAACATTTATTGGAATTCAGCCCTAAGTTAGCTTATCTTGTCCCAATAGTGGCAAGACAGGTAGATCATTTAGAAACCGTATGTGTGAACAACGTATAAATTATCGGAATTCGAAATATGATGATGAAATCTTTGAAATTCTTCATTTTCAAAATGAGGGTATCAGGCTTAATCATTAGGAATTTTCAATAACTAATGAATTCTCTACTTCGTTGAATATATTCTCTCAATCAGGTGTAAGTTGTATTAGTTTAGGAATCAGAGATGATTACAGGTAGGTCCAAAATACGTCATCAATAAGGGTTCAAGGAAAAAAAATTACCCAAAATCAAAAAATTCGTCAATTCCACTCGGCACACATTTTGTCAACGAAGTTGGCATCTTCAGCGCTCATGACTCACTAACTATACTTACAATGATTTATTTTGGGCATTCATCGTCTTATAATTTGTTTTCACATGCATATTCACATTGTTTCAACTGCTTCTATTCGTAGTCCTCTTCAGTCAGTAAACACTACTGACTGAGGAAAAAAGCATTCGAAACGTTGTGCACAATCCAAATTAGAATAACAATGAAAGTCCCAAATTAATGTACTCAAAATACATCATCGCCTGAAACCTGCGAATATACTAATGATATGAATGCAATGAGAGGCTGATTACATTCATTATCACCTTGATTCCTACTTCATTACATTGAAATCAAATGTCTACTCACTTTATTTATTTACTTTCTATAATTATAATAATAATGATAATAATAATAATCCACCCTCATAAACACCCGTAGAGTGTAGGTACCTAGAAGCTCAGCCTGTGCGGATAGAGGACGGCTATTATTATTATTATTTGTCGTGGCGTTCCGGGACGACTTGCTCATTGTTGGTGGGGTATTCCCTTTTCACCTCTAGGAAAACCCGAAAAACCTACAGCACCACCTTAGGCGGGCGGTGTGCACTTCAAGCTAGCACTATGATATAGATTGTTGAAGGTTATAATGGCTTATTGAATGACTTCTTCATTAAGTCAGCAATCTATATTGTATCATGAACGTGAACAAGGAAGAGTATGGATCTGGGCCTTTATTCACATTCACACCATTTATATATATATCGAATTTTCATACTCTCGAAAGCATCAAGAAGCTATTGTCATGAACTTGCCTAATTAATTTCAAACTTGTGTCATCAAATCGGTGGTCGTGATTCAAAATATGTTGAATCACACTCCATTTATCTCGTTTCGAAAATCAGATTTGATGAATGTGCTATTTGAAACGTACTTCCAAGGCCCTTCTAGTTTGACCTACATACTTCTTTTCACAAACCTCACAGCTAATTTCATAAATCCCAAAAATTTTATTTTCTTGTGTCTTACCTTTGGTATTACCCAAGATTTTTGTAGCTTATACAAAGTTCTGTGTAAAACTTTCATTTTGGGTTTTTTGAAACACCAAATAACTTTCACATTTGTAACAATCTATAATATCCGTATGGATATTGATAATGAATCACATTTTTCTTTTATGAAATACATCTGTTCAGTTATACACAATGTTACCTGTACTCTCTCCGACTTTTTCCTTTCCTTTCCAGCTCAGTCGTAGTAGAATATAAAACTGCTTTTCCCCAATGGTATTCATGAAACAAGAATAATTATTACTCGTGTTACTGAATAAAAATTATTGAAAACATTTTTGCATGGAAAATTTCAATTGATTTCAATAATATGTAATAACCCTTGAGATACATAAAAATGTAATAATCTATAAAAATGTTTCTAGAAAACATCTATTCTGATTGCTAACTATTATTCTAGAAATTCACTTATAAGTTGAAAAGGGGAACATTCTCCATAAAAATTGATAAATGAAAAATGTGACTTATTTGTAATATCTAACAGAAAACAACTACTTCCCCAGCACAAGCCACGCTGGACATTGAACTACATCTGATAGATATTGTGAAAAGACTCTAACTGAAAAGGAAAGAAAAAATCTGAAAGTGAAAATTTGCATTTTCATTCAGATAGCTGACTTTTTTAATTCTTTCTAGTTTTCCTTGAACAAATCATTAAATAAATTAGATAAGGAGAACGTTATTAAAGAAATATCACTCACAGAAATCGTTCATTTCATTAATAACATTCTCCTTATCTAATTTATTTAATGATTTGTTCAAGGAAAACTAGAAAGAATTAAAAAAGTCAGCTATCTGAATGAAAATGCAAATTTTCACTTTCAGATTTTTTCTTTCCTTTTCAGTTAGTCTTTTCACAATATCTATCAGATGTAGTTCAATGTCCAGCGTGGCTTGTGCCGGGGAAGTAGTTGTTTTCTGTTAGATATTACAAATAAGTCACATTTTTCATTTATCAATTTTTATGGAGAATGTTCCCCTTTTCAACATGAATACCTCCCAAGAGGTTATCTTGAACGATGGAAAATAGCGACTAAAGTTTGTCTTTCAGTCGCAGATGATTCCACAAAAGATTTTATGAATTTCATATTCATATTTTCGAACTAAAATCACTTATAAGTATTCTTAAAATAAATTTGAGGAGCCACAAAATCATTCATAGTAATGGCTTCTTTGTTCCAAAAGTTTCATTATCTAGAAATTACAGTTTCAAATTTCAAAATGATTTTGATAATCACCAAACTTATCGACTGCTCGATTTCTTAACTAAAAAGTTCTGATGGTGGCAAAACAAAGTCCATCACGGAGTTTTGTTGAACAATCTTGAAAATATATCCGTGGATACTCCGTTGAATATTAAAACTTGATCTCATAGTTTTATTTGAGTTTTCAGTGAAGCCTGTCATGAGTTGTAGGAGTGAAAGCCAATTTTGAAATGACACTAATGTCTTCTCGCTTGTTGATTGTATTTAGCCTTGATTCATTATTAACACAGGATTCAGCAAGGTTAACCTTACTTCAATAATTATAAAATTTTGATTTTTACTTTCGACAAATCGCCAAGCACGTTTTTTTTTAGTTCGTCTAGCTCTTGTTGATTTTATTGTCATCCCACCAAACGTTCTCATTTCTTTATAACTATATAACAGTAAAAAATAGTTACTTGTAAGACAAAGCTTCGTTTCTGTGAAATACTTCAAACTTCAGCCAACTAAACGTTTTTTGGTTAAGTGACAAAAAAGTTTCACCATATGCCGCGATACTGGGCGTGAAAACTGCATATCTCTCGAATGGTCCATCCTGAATCCCAAAGTGATTTACGTTTTAGGTACCTCCAGTATGATGATATAAGAGCACACTGGCCATCTTGAATGCATTATTAGGCTGCACTTAGTATAAATAAGCAATTAGGAGCGTACATGCTGTTTCGAAGTTGAGACAAACTTCTACGATAATGACCACATTATGGTTTGCCCTTGCCTTGTCCAACAGTTGCACCTGTGCCCTATTGCAATGTTGTCATGAACTGGAGAAAGTTTCGTAATTTAGAAAGGATCCTGAAATATGACTTTATGGACAGTTATGATACATATTGATCAGTGCTGATGAATAATGAAAGAGAACTGAAAGAAATTGGTAACAAAGTTAAAAATAATGATTGCAAAATACTTCAAAAGTAAGAAATAACACATTGAAATGGGTTTTCAAATACGATATAATACTACTGACATTCGTGAACGAAAAAAATTTTTGGTTATTAATTCAAGAACGTGGGGATTTAGTAAGAAAATTTTACACCTAAAAAATTTGAAAGTAATCAATTTTTTCAACGGCTGTAGCCCAGTGGCATCTCGCGGTCAGAAAAATGGCCCAGTTTTAGGGATTTATCAAGCCAAGTAGCTTGATTTTTTCCTTAAATACTTGACTTGATTAAAGATAAAAAATTTGGAAATCAGTATTTGAAAACGGAAAATATCAAAAGTTTGGGTTGACAAGATCCATTGATTGGTGAAAAGCATTCTATACTTTATTCAGCAGCAGTTAAAATCATTAAAAACATTAAGAGTGGATGAAAAAAATCATGATTGAAACAACAGTAACTACTTGAGGGAAATCAACTTTCTCATTTCCATTTCCATTAGCACCCAAGGTCCGACCAAGTCTTTGACCGCGTCCACCAACTTCGATATAAACCGAACGGAAAGTCCAATGTCATTTAGCTTTAATGACATGTTATTGAAGTGTACAAACAGGAAGCCAATATATCGGTTAGTGCTAGGTATGAAAAGTGACGGGGGCGCATAGAAGTGCCGAAACCTAATTTTCCCTAGCCGAATAGCCAGTGGCCTCTTTGATATGTTGTGCACTTCAATTAGTATTTCCTGATTGCTCGGTTTTCTAACCATTGTGGACTATTTGCTTATGGAATATGTAATAGTGTTCGGTGTTTGGAGCAGGCAGTAAAATGAAAGAGGTCAAGACAAGCGAGAAATACACTGAATCATAATTAGGATGTGAGAATAAGGGGTGAACTTTTAATCCATTCTATATTCTTTCTTTTAAAGATCTAATGCATTTAAGCATGATATAATGAAAGAAAATGCATCGAATGAGCATCCCATAGAAAAAATACCTCTAACAGAAGAGAGTGGAAAAATACTGTTTGAAATAAAATGAAGTAAACTAAATTCCAATAAAGAATTGAACATTTTAAAGCAAATGGCAATTGATAACAGTCATGGCAGTTCTTTAATATACACTATTTCATCGAAGAAATTATATAGAAAAGTAATTCAAGAACTTTATCCTAGTTTCGAAGAAAAAGGAAGTTTGAAGCACCAACATATAGTGGAGAATGTAGTTACAAGACTAAAAATACTTTGCGTAGAATATAGGATAGAGATGGGTAAGATATAGGATGAAGTTGTGTAGGCCATTCCAGAAATAATAAAAATGAAGTTGAGAAATTTGGGAACGAAGTGAAGCATATAAATTAACTTGTGGTTTTTATCCAATTTTTTTATTGGACTAACTGGTAGAAATTTCGAAAAACGCATAACCGAACATAGGAATTGCTTGGTGAACGGCAAAACAGATTCAATCTTTGCTGCCCATCGTCTCGCAGAAATTCATACTTTTGAACATGATTTCTAAATACTTCATGTTGAAAGAAAATTAATGAAATCAAATTTGCTAAAGAGTTTGGAAATTGATAAATTGTAGACTTCTCAGAACTCAATCAACGATCAAAGAGAACTTTATAACACTCCTCTCCTGAATTTGTTTGGCTTGTATTCTGGCTAAATGTGTTTATTTATTTTATAACCGAAAAACAATATTTGTTATCCGTCGAATAATCGGAGGGCAGGTATGAGACTGCTTCCCAATTAATAAACTGTTTTGGAATATATGAAAATGACATCTCATCATAATTATTGTGACTCATTAAACTTCCACTTTGTAAAGCCATTGTATTGGCGGAACATATGTCGCGGTTTTGTAAAACAAACATTTGTCAACATTGAAATTTTATTATAAACTTTAACATGGAATTACATCAAGTATCGGCTACATCTGTTCAAAATTCAAGGGTTGGTAGAAAAAATTACCAGAGAATATTTTGTCGTTCACAAATTTGAAACAATTGTTGAATGAAAGTATGTTATTGGTTAAAATATCAATGAATGAAATAGTCAGTAGAACTCCTTTAGAATATAAATTTAAATAATATATCAGGTTCATTTCAATCCTCAAAATTATTGCAGAAACATCTTCATAGAAATGACAGTTCAGAGCCTATTCACTCTGACATCTTCGCCAAAGATCCAAAAACCGTATACACACCACCGCCCAAGTATAACCCGCGAAGGGGTAATTTCTTAAACCCTCCGCTCGCACCCTTCATCCCGCCATTATCCACCCTTTAACGCACCGCGACAATGCATCGGAAGAGCGCGAGGAAGCGCATTGTGTCCGAAACGCCGGCGGTGTTCTTTTGTTTCTGGCCAAGACCGAGAACCGACCAGGCGTGTGAGAGTCGCTGCCAAGAAGTTCGCAAGGAAATTGCTTTGAATGTGTCCAACGCCAACGTTGATGCACAAAAGAGACAAGGACGATAATTAAAATTAAAATCGCTGTTGTCGGCGCTGAATGAACGCCATCCTTCCGGAAGGATTTAATGATGGCGGAGGTAAGGATATCTATGTTGAAAGGATTAGTGGTGGTGTTTCACCAAAGTATAGATACTAAATGGAAAAAATCCAAAACATTCTGAGTAGTTGATTACCTACATGTCTATTGTCTTAATGGTTGAAAGATTTCCACTTTGAATTTGTCACATTTTAATTCCTTCAATTGACAAATTGAGAATCTATGCAATGCTTTTCTAGGTCTGTTATTACGCTCTAGGTTATTACGCGCGGTCTTGTGGCGCACTTAGTTTCACGCTTTTGGTCCCTCCAAAACTGCCCCTAAGGGGTCTCCGTACCTTTTTAATTTCCATGCTCAGCTGTCTGAAGGCACCATTGGCTTCTATGTAGGCAGTTTCTATAAATTTGTATTTGAACCAATTTTCCTCCCCATGAAGAACACTACTCTCCTCCCAAAGATTTTGGTGTTGCTCCGTTCAGGCGTGGTCGAGAGACTGAGATGTTCCCCATCGTTAAGTCCACTTTTTGTGTTCGGCCGGAATAAGATACGTGAACGACACCTTCATCATATGGAACCACGGAGATGAACACCTTGAGTAATTCTTCTCAGAAGAAACTAACACTTCTCTGTCTTTTCTCGATGAGAAAACTGAAAGAACAGGCACCGGTGTCCTCATCTCTGTTTGCAGAAAGGAAACACACACACACACACGACAGTATCTCAACAAGTGCGCCAATCACCCAAATTCCACAAAGAGGGGCATTGTGAGAACGTTGATGAAGAGAACTGGAAGCAGAAATGACTTCATCAAGAAGAACCTACGCTAGCATGGACATTCCGAAAATCTCGTCGAAGTACAGGAATAACTCAAAAGTACAAAGACGATCAAATAACAACCACAAAACCCCGTTCCCCAAATCAGTGATATCTCCGAGAAGATCGGAAAGATCGTGAATAAATACAATATCAAGAGTTGCTTTCAATCCGGCAGTACCTTACGAAAGTTCCTCACCAAAACGAAACAAATGGTGCCTTCAGTCAACCGAGAGTTGAAATTAAAAACGTATAGAGACCGCTCATGGGCCGTTTGGGAGGTAGAAAAAGCGCAAAGCCACAGACCTATGAAAGCATCGCATGAATTATTGATTTGTCAGTATTTACCTGAAGAAGTAGAAATCAGATATCTGAAACAAAGCTCAGAGTTATTTTGGGAGATCGTTTGATAACGATAGTCGTCGCCGACTGATGTTTTTACCCTTTTTACTCCCATATATACCTAGTACGTCGGCTAATTGTGGCAAATACCCGTCAGAAAACAACTACTCCCCTAGCTAATACCACGACGGGTATTGAATTATATCCAACAGATACTTATGCAATGTACCTCATTGCAGAAGAAACAATTGCAAGCGCTCCTTGTCGTGTTGTGGGATGATTCAGACAGGGTACAGATGGCTTCAAAGCTATCTGTAGTGACCTATCCTGTAATGATGACGAGGCAAGAACCTCGAAACTAGTCTGCAGGTGGTCCCCCTGTCCGAATCAAAACAAAATTCTGCCATTTGGTTACAGGGAGCGCTTGCAATTGTTTCCTCTGCAATGAGGTACATTGCACAAGTATCTGGTGGATATAATTCAATACCCGTCATGGTATTAGCCAGGGGAGAAGTTGTTTTCTGACAGGTATTTGCCACAATTAGCCTACGTAGTAGGTGTATATGGAAGTGAAAAAGGGTAAAAACATCGGTCGGCGACAACTATCGTTATGAAGTAGAAATCGTTCAACAATTAAGACGAAGGTCTTCCAAAACGTAAGGTATCTACAACCTTCTGCGCTATAGTTTATCGGCGATATAGAAAAAGGTAAACTCATTATGAACAGGGACAATTTCAACTAACAAATATCTCAGACCCATTGTAATAAAAATCGCTGCTCAGAATCCACACGAGATCTACTACATAGTGTCACTGTCGGAACGATATATGGAACGAAATTGTTGAGGTCCAGTCTCGCGAGATTCACAAGGAATGTCTTCCACAATGAAGCGGTTGAAATTCTTAACAAAATAGTTCAGCCCCATCTAACCGTCATTGATTTTACTGCATGTCCGAATAAAATGTAAGGACACGAAGACACATAAATTTCATTGAAAATATTCTAATATGGCCTGTGACATAGAGTGATGGTTTTAGCTACTACATTTGATATAACTACCGTAATAAACCGTACTTGTGGAATATTTTGCGGAAGGTACAAACGAAGCTTTTGAATTCAACGTTCAATTCCACAATTCTGAAAAAACATTCTTTGGGCCCTCAGGGTTCTTTGTATCGTGGCCGGAACCCCTTTTTAGCGATCGGGAGCAAAGGGAACAAGATAGTGAAGCTACTTTTAAGAGTTGTTCTATCTAGTCTCTGGGACAGCATGGCGTAAATCCATGTCATAATGATTGAAATCACTCTCCTTTCTCTTGTTGCTTGATATATGTCGCGTTGTCAAATACTCCTTTTACGTCGATGAATAAACCTAGGGTGGCTCCCCCTCTACCCTAGCAGGGCAGTCTATGTGCTTCTGCCACTCTGATACTCATGCTGGAGGTGTCTGAGTGGATTGAGCTCCAGTACCATTCCTCTGATGTGTCTGTTCACCAGCCTCTCTGTTGTCTTTGGAAGAAGAGACGTGAGTCTGATAGATCTGAACGCGTATCCTTATGCGAGGCAGCTGCGAAATACCTTCGGAAGATGGGAATTGGGATATCTTTACACTTTTGTAGAAGGGCTGGAGTTCAGATTCATCGTATGAATAACTTTCTTCGTCGCCACTGATTCGAATCGCGTATTTTGTATTTTTCGTTCAAGCGAGCGGAAGAATCATAGTTTCCGTACAGAACGGCTTGCTTTTTTACGTCGTTGTTGTCTACTATTGTTCCATAATGGGTCAGACGTAAGTTGAAGTCTACTAAATATGTCACTATTGCATTTGTTGGAGAAGTTCTGTCTATAGAGCCTGAAGTGGTTATTATGAGCTTCAGCAGTTTCTTCAGAAAGCTGTCCAATGGGCAGTTTGAAGTTCAAAATAAATGTTGCGCCATGAATCAGGATTTTATGTACAGTTGCTCGTACAGTTGCTCGTACAAAGTAGAAGCTTCGAATGTGTAGGATTTGAATTTCTTCCCCAATCTCACGACCGCTTGAAATTGTTACCAGGATCACTCTGAACCTGTGCATCACTGTTGTGACTATTCCAGTAATTCGGGAAGCAGTGTCCGGATCGAAAAAAAAATATTCTTGGAGTATTACCCTGGGTAGTTTTCCGAAACCCTGCTTCTGGTATATCTACTAAAATACCCATTTTCTCTTGAAATGTTTCTTCGGTTATTTCGTTTCTTCCACTGTTTCGTTTTCCTCAGCTAACCTCATTCGCCATTTCAAAATAACAATAATTGTTGAGTATAGAATTATTGATATCCAGAATTCAAGACATTCGGGATCCACTTCATTTTCTTTTTTCAAGTAATTGAAATTAGCACCTCATAGTTCATGATATATTGGTAGCTGCGTTGCATACCTTTGCGTCCACCATTGTTGGTAGCAGTTTATAACTTATTTTTCCGTTAGCGATTGATATATGTTTTATTCAAATTTTTTGTTTGATTTTCTATACAATCAATTTCGTCATTGGTATTATCTCTTATTTCATGAACGAATCGTATTCTAAGTGGACTGGAGAACCTGGAAAATAGAGGCACTGGATTCTGCCATATATAGGGTGTAATCTAACCTTCTTCCGTAAAGGGTGGGTGTATAACACAATTTGAATTTTCCACATATTTTTTCGAGTTTTTTACACCTGCCACTCGTTATAAAATGGCATTATACACCCGTCCTTCATGGGAGTACAAGAGGTTAAATTACACTCTATAATTCTCTTTCAGCCTTTGGTGACCGTTTGTAGATGTAACGGTACGAGATAACTCTGATGTATATTTTCGTCACTATCTATATCAATTTTCAGTTTCGCTTCCTGGTCTTTGGAAGACCTTGTTGAGACTTGCCACCTATGAAAGGTGTTCATACGTTGGCAGTTGGTTCTCCAATTCTTCCTCTGTCAGTTTCAGCGGGTGTCTCATCTACGACATAGACTATTGTCTCCGTCGGTTGGTCCTTGGGGCCCTCATTTGAGGTAGGAGAGTCCCAGCTGATCAGTGCCAGGGTTCCGTTTGCCCTCCTGATGCTAGCGACAGACTCGGTGTCCATCCCCACCGCCAGGTTGATACGGCGCTTTTCCTTTCTGATCCTCCACTGGTGGGTCGACAACTCTGAGTTCCATTACATAGAATAAATAGTAATGATAACAATTGAGTAGATAAAAAGAGAAAAATTAACCAAGTGGCAGTTGTTTGGTTTTTGCTATCGTTTTCATCTCAGTTTTCTCACCCAACTGGATTTTTTCTTAAATGCACCAAGCAAAAAAATTGAAGACAGACCGACACTAAACAATTGAAATCCCACTTCTGATAACTCCCGTCAAATGTAAAATTCACACAAATTGCGGCCATTCTATTTCAAAACTCAGCGAAACGTAATAAAAATTCAAGAACGCCTCTCCTTGAAACGAAACGCCGAACTAAATCATCCATTAAATGTTCGTCTTCCAATAAAAACAGAAAAATTGAATAAATTACCGATATTGGCCATTACAATTTCACGGCTCTGATTGTCAAAATAATAACCGGAAAGTTTCCGCCGCGAAATTATCAATCCCACCGTTGAATGTTAGGCATCATTTGTTTTATGTTTTCATTTGTTTTTTCACGGACCACTTGACGTCGGTAATTATTCTTCGTTTTGCGAGAAACTTTTCAGTAACTTTTTATTTTCCCAACGCCTTAATTGGAGGTGTTCTACACGATGTTTCATTGTCTCGATAATTTTTCATTTCGCTCGGTCTTCTCTTGAACAATATTTAATGAAAATTAGTCGTTGAAGCGGAAAACGCTAATTATTTTTGTAAGTTTTTCAAAGACACAATTAATGGGGGATTTTTCTTGGGAAGCATTTGTTGTGATGCTCTTTCTTTAAGAGTTTTCAGAAGACAGCTGTTAACGTGATTTTGTTCTTAGAAAGCCGAAAGAAACAATTTTTGATAAAAATTAGTTTGAACATTGATTGATATGATCAATTACTACTAACTGGAATTGAATACTTTTTCTGTAGTGATGTGAAAAATGTATATATTTTTTTTCAGATGATGCCAAAGTCCTGGGCGTTCAAGATATTTCTTGAGCTTGATGTTGACGGCTTTTCCCATGACTTTCTTGTGAAAGATAGCAGTGCGATATGTCTGTGGATACTGGATAGGGTTTTATTTCCTTTTTGGGGACTGGTTGTACTCTTGCAAATACCTTCATATCATAAGAAAGGTTGAATAACTTGCAAATTACTGGTGTCAGTTCTGGATCCGTTCCCATTAGTGAATTCGTTCACTCCTTGAATCGTTCATTTGTTCACTAGTTGATTCGTTTGTTCAATCCTTCGTTCATTAGTTAATTCTTTCGTTCATTTGTTCATTCGTTGAATTATCACGAATATCAAAATTTCATTCTCAAAAATGTCCTTTGGAAAATTAAACTCCTCATCGATTAAAATATTGTCTACGATGGAAACGAACGTCAAGTCGGACACATTATTAAAGTTTCAAAGTTGAAGTACCTGTCAGTCGAACTTATCTGAAGGTAAAGGTGATTTAAGTGTTCATAAATACGTCATGTGACAGATTTACTAGAAAGTTTAGATACGATCAAAAATTCAAGATGACATCGCTTGCCTTTACGCTTCATTATACTTTCAAGCCGAAGAGACCTGAAACAACCCAAAGCTCGTATAGTTTTATTGTGTGTTGAAACATAAACCAGTTTCAGTTTTGAATTTGTTCTAGGGTGAGTAATATGTACAACTAGCGTGTAGTGGCTCGTATGATATTACTTCTATACCAGGTATACACCTGGTATCATGAATGTAACCTAGTGAGGTGATTATTTGATCTCAAATCTATTTTGAAAGTCCAAGAAAGGTCAAGCATTTTTATTTCGGTAGTCAAGAAATTAGTTGTGGACTGATGAAGTGGCTAGATGCAAAATGCTAAATGGAATTCAAAGGCAAGAAAAAGCTGACAGAAATGCAAGGCAGGAAAAAAAATAAAACGCAATGTATCAAAATTGATGGTTAACGAAAATAACAAAAATATCGTCTAATATCGCCTACACAAAAAAATTGCGACCTGAAATAGCTTTTCGACTTTTTTTCACGTGTTCAACATTTTCTCACAACCATGTCCACCACTACTCTGAGGGCTGGCGCTTGTATTGATGGCTAGCTATATCTAGACTATCGCCTACACACAAAATTTTGCGACCTGAAATAGCTTTTCGACTTTTTTTCACATGTTTGTCATTTTCTCACAACCAGGTCCACCACTACTCTGAGGACTGACGCTTGTTTTCATGGCTAGCTATATCTATACTATCGCCTACACAAAAAGTTTGCGACCTGAAATCACTATCGAAAATGCAACGCTACCTCCCGAGCTATTACGTACATTTTTCATTCCAAAATTGAAATCGAATGCAAACATCAACTTATCTATTTTCAAGTTGAAAGTGGTTTTATGGAATTTTGGGACTTCTTCATTGCATTTTTGACAAATTTAGGTATCAGATTTATAGAAAACTGTCTCTTTTATTCAACGATATCTATGATACATGGAAAAACGCTTATTTGTTGAATTGCTTTTCTTTTGGTCTTGATTTTAGTACCTAGGTGTGTCAATTGAACTTTTTTCCAGTTGTAATATTGCATTTCTGGTGTGGTATACGTTTTTTATTACCATCGAGTATGTGTAATGAAACAAGTGAAGTGAAATGTGTCAAGTGAACTTTTTTCCAGTTGTGATATTTCAACTCTGGTGTGGTATGCATTTTTTCTACAACTACTATGAAAAATAGCGTATTTCTCATAGCTTACTTATTTTCAAAACCATGTTTTGCTCATACTGTGAGAAATATTATTTCTAACGGCACCTCATACATTTATATGGAGAATCAACAAATATCGACAAAAACTAGTTGGCTGCTGTTCAGCTTCAAATAGTTGTCACAACTGTCAAGAACTGTCAGATTACCTATAGAAATATTTAAATTCTTTAGGTAGTTTTTATTCGTGTTTTGGTAAAAAAGTGAACTATTCTCAGAATCTCTTTTCCTCGAATTAACATAGCTTTGTGTAGTCGGTTTGAACATTCTATTTCAAATTCTGTTGGATACGTGTATATACTATTGAACAAATGAACAGTACCTAGGGCTCCATGTTGTAATGGATTGTGTCACGCAGGCGGTCCGAGTTCGACACCCGGGCCAGGCTATTTTTTTTTATTTACATCTTGATATTTTCATTAGGTCCATTTTAAATAAATTATTCAACTGTTAAGAGGTAGAATACTTTATTGCTATTTTAGTTTCGCTAACAATAAAAATAAATATTGAATTACAATACTTGTATTCAACACGTAGGACAAGTTACTTCTCTCACTCATTGTACAATATACTATTTCATTACTATTGAGTATGTAAAATGAAACAATTGACTCACAAAATTTCCTAAATGCCGTAGTCTATTAAACATGATTTCTTAGAATTTAAAGATTTTTCAGTGAAAGAAATGAATAGATTGAGCCCGAACAAGCATCACTCTATCCCATTCCACTCAGTCAGTGACAAATTCGGTCTTTGTTGATAGTTCTCAGTCGGAATCCATCCCTTCATTATTGCGCGGATTCATCAAACTGATCTCGCGCCTTGAAAAGATTCTCGCCGCTCGTTGCCGTCATCAATTATCGTTAGCCACGGTGTTCCTGTCAAATTTTCATAATTAGCCGGCGACACTGTGGAGTGCCATTGTCACCGGGTTAACGAAGAGTACTCGGTCGAAATATACGTTTTCAATAGTGGAGATACCCCCATAAGCCACCCCCGTTCTCTATTTCAGAGATGGACTGGGTAGGAGAGCTTAGTCTTTGCCAACATATGAAGAGTTAGTCAAATTTATGGACACGCCCATTTTCCTCAGTTAATATTGGAATTATCGAAAAAAAGTTCGATTGAAAGTTAAAGGTTATTCCACTCTGGACCTTTTTGTGGTTTCAAATATTTTTTTGATGTGCCATTGGTGGAGAAGTGACGTCATTTGTAACTATACATCAAGATTAGTATCGTTAGAAAGTTTGTTCACTCGTTTCAGTAGTATTGATATTATTTCAACTCTCTCTTGATATATACAGTGTATTTCCTAATTTTTTGGTCACCTCTGTAATTCACTTACCTATTGCTTCATTTGTTCAAAATTGCAGTTGGGGAATGTAACCAGACGGATATTCCAGTGATACGGCAATTTGAATCAGACAGTAACGTACATGTGTTTTCATAAAAAAGTTTATAAATAGTTTTTTCATCAAGACTTTCCACTCACAATGTTTGGGATAATTTTGAGTATCAAAAACTGAAGAGAGAAAGTGCTACAATCGAGTCGCCAGCACGAAGTCCAGATCCTATACAACATGACAATGTTTTTTTTTTCAAATGAAATATTCATTCAACTATTAATAGATTTATTCCAGTTTTTTATATTTGAAATTATCTCAAACTTAGTAAGTGGAATTTCTAATTGAAACAAATGCAATTAAAACCTTTTTTTAATGAAAACTCACCTACGCCACTGTCTGATTCAAATTAACGTATCGTTAGAATATCCGTCTGGCTACATTCCCCGACAGAGTGAATTTTTTAACTACTAAGTACTGAAAAAATGGGAACATTCTCCATGAAAATTGAAAAATGAAAAATGTAATATATTCGTAATATCTAACAGAAAACTACTACTTCCCCGGCACAAGAGCTTATCTTGAACGATGGAAAATAGCGACTGAAGTTTGACTTTCAGCCGCAGATGATTCGACAACAGATTTTATGAATATCCTATTCATATTTTCGAACAAAAATCAAAATCCAATGCCCATGACTATGTCATAAAATAACAAAGTGTTACCGCAGAAGAAATATTTTCCTCATATCCATTCCTGATGTGTATAATTGCTTCTGAAGAGCCTATTTTTTCCAATCCTATCAATCCCCCTGAAAAGCTTGGCAGAGCGAAATAGGTTTTCGTCAACCAAAATGTATTGGGGATTAAATGCAAGAGAAGCGAACCTTGTTTCAACGAAATAAACGATTCCGGTGATATTTTTCAATAACATTCTCCCTATCTAATTTATTTAATGATTTTTTTCAATGAAAACTGTAGTGAAAATGGAAAAAATCAACAATATGAATGAAAATGCGAATTTTCACTTAAAGATTTTTTCTTTTCTTTTCAGTTAGAGTCTTTTCACATTATTTATCAGAATTATTTTGGGAGATCGTTTAATAACGATAGTCGTTGCCGACCGATGTTTTACCCTTTTCAACTTACACACCTACAACGTGGGCTTATTTTGACAATTACCTGTCAGAAAACAACTAATCTCCTGGCTGGTACCACGATTGGTATTGAATTATATCTAAGAGATATTTGTGCAATGTACCTCTTTGCAGAGGAAACAGTTGCAAATCCACCCTTTAACTAGTTTCTAGGTTGTTGCCTCGTCATCAGTACAAGGTAGGTCACCAAAGACAGCCGAATTACCACACAACTCCATCTAGTTGGTCATTCTGGTCTCTGTTCTATACAATATACGAATAATTTTTTAATCCTTTCATGTGAAATCTTGCAGCACTACAATCCTCGCCCTGAAACCCCAATCACCAGCCAAATCCACGGTTTGGGTGGTTTTTAGGTCGGAAAATCATGTGTCCTAGCAGACAAAGTGAACCTAGTAATGTTCTCCTGTATTAGTTCTGTAAGGTTTTTTTGTTATTTAACGGAAAAGTTTGTGGAATGTTTAGATTCAAGAGTAGATAATTCATCATACCACTGGTAATTTTTCACTCCGGCCATTTTTTTGTTTGGTCTGTCTCTTTGGTCTCTTTTTTTTAGGCTTATTCGTCTTTCCGAAGCCGAAAGCTACCAGTAAGGAAAAACCAAATTTCATGGTCAGCGGAATAAAAACAAATTTTGATGTGGAGAACATCGACCATGCACGTATCGTGCACATTACAACGTGCCACTACGTCCCTGTCGCTAGTTGTACCCTTCGCTATAGTAACACTGCTAATTATTTCGCACCTCCAATCCAACTTTACAATTTAACAATCTGTTGCCTAAACAATGGGCATTGTGTCGGTAACGTTTCAATTTTCGCTTGATAATGGATTCAGCCGAGACTTGGCTCGTGTCTTTGCCAAGAACTAGCCACCGTGATACTTTTGTTATATTTGCTGGTGGTAATTGTCTCTTAATTGGATGCGAGTTTTTGTTTGCTAGACGTGCTAACTCTCGTGAATAGAACTGTATAGAAACTGCGTGTTTCGTGTTGGAATTCCAATTCTGTGAATCGGCCATATGAAAGGATGCGATGCTGCAAAAATTATGGGAGGTTCCAGTTGATTCCATAAAATTCCATTTAATTTGTTTGGAAATTCATCTAAAGGTACAAACATAGAGGAGCGACGCGTTAAGCGGCAAGCGACGCTACTAGCGATGCGACTAGAATATTTCTGTGCATTCTGTGTTAGAGTGCACATAGTGAGGAGGTAAGCGACGCGATGACGCCCTACGTATCTCAAGCGACAATATTTATTTACGCGTGACAGCTGCGTCTAGCGTGGGAATGAGTGCAATCGTTTGTATTTGGAAGGAGAGTGCATTTTGTAAATTTGATTATTGATTTCAGTACTGGGGATAAGTATTCAAGAACGATGAAAACCGAACAGATAATACATTCTGTGTTCAAAATACAAGCTATATGGAATAAATCCCATCCGGATCACCGAAATCGGTAGTCACTGGAGCAATTATGGGCAGAAGTAGCTGAAGAAAGTAAATTAACAGGTAATAAATATAATAGAATTCATATATCAAACTGACAAGAGTTCAAAAAGTGTCGCCTTACTATGTGCATGTTTTTTGTCTCGTCGCTAGTCGCGTCGCTTGCCGCTTGACGCGTCGCTCCTCTATGTTTGTACCTTAAGATGAATTTTTTAATATATTTGTTTTTATTTTTGCCCCATTTCACCTATTTAAAACACGCCTCAGCGTACCAACTATATAAATATACAGTGAAACCGATTTTATTTTTTACTTTCATTATATTAATTTGCGCGGTACGCTAATGTTGAGTGCTTTATCACTAGATATACGAGTATTACGGACTATAATCCGTTGTCGGACAAGTGCGCAGCAAGTAATTCCGTCTAAAGCTGGTTGGTCTTACTGTTCGTTAAGGGTTCTTAATTTCGAGTTTTCAAGAGTTTTAAGAGCAATATTGGAGAACACGAAGCCCTTGTCCGTAACAACACTTCATAACTGGGAGCGCCCATAAGATAGACATTTCCTAATCGTAGAATCTGTTTTGAATTTTTTTCAAACCAAGAATTTTGTTTTTTCAAAACGAAAACCAAAAATCAGTTAATTTCCGAAATTCCCACAAACGAATTGAATCATTATTACCAAAATTAATTCGCAAAAAATAAATCTGAATGCTCAAAAGGGATTTCCGTTTCTTCAAGGGTATTTGCTCTTAACAAATTTATTAATTTCCATGGCTTCCAACTAGAATTTTGAGGTTGCCCTCACTCATCTAGTGTTTTCATTCTTGCAATTCATACATTGTAGGTGTTTTTGTCTAAACAAATGTGTTCGCGGAGTCTTACGTCCAAATGTCTACTAGTTTGGCCTGTATATACTGAGCATTTTCCACATTCTATGCAGAGCCCTAGTTCACAAATTTAATTTTCCGGGTTTTCTTTCAATTTTTTTCATATTTTAACTATTAGCAATTCCTCCACTCGGGACAATAGGATTGCTATAAAAAAATACTGTAGCATTCTAGAACACAAAACTGAAAAAATCGCTTTTTTATTTTTCATCTTTTTCATTGTTCATAAGAAATTGCTAACTGATAGTTCCGAGTCCAAACATGACATAAATATGACTACGGGCTGTTTTTTATATGATGGAAAGTATTTTAGTCCTATTGATTGGTCACTTGTCTTCGTTAGTATATTACGTTCTGCCACATTGTACTCAGTTTGCGAGTATGTCTCGCCTTAGTGGTTTCTTAATAGGGAAGTAGCTTTTGCCCTTGACTCCGTCTGCGTAGGATTAGTAAGTCCTTCGGATACCATTTTTTTTTCGAGCTTTCAGCTACCATTTAAATAATGAGACCGGTGACCACGCTGGAATTTGAACATATGATAGAGTTGGATATCGTCTACGCTCATGTATACGTTACAATATTTGAAAAAATTCCCGATCCGACTCGTGTATATGGTGAACAGGAGGGGCCCTACGATAGAACCCTGCGGGACTTAAAAAATAGAATGTTCCTGGGAGATACACCTTCTTCCATCATTATCGACGTACGTGATTTCACTGGAGTTGATCAAGAGCTGACCTTCACCTACCGTAGCACTTCTCCGGACATTACATTTATCCAATATACATCAGAATACCCGACGCTGATTTTTCCAATCAAACGATATATCTGCTCCAGATTGAAATCGCTGTAAAGCGTCGCTTTGCGGTCGGAGTAGCTGCATCGGCCCATGATTAGTCTAGACGGAGGAACGGAAGGTATACGAGGAAAGAGGCACCTGTACAAAGTTTCGCGGTCAGGAGCAAGGAGCGCGGAATGGAAATGGCGCAATTCGAAATGAATCTGTCCGTTCCAGCTGTTCCCGCACTTGCGGAACTGTTAAACTGCCATCCGAAAGAGGTGTAGCACCCCTCTATCCCCTTCGGTGCCATGTTCGTCCGAAAGGAGATTCACTTTACCGTTCGTTAGAAGTGGTAAAAGAATTACAATTGGAAATTACTTGGTAGAATATTTTCATCGAGTATTTTTCAATTTCAAACCGTATATAGTTTATAGATAGATATTTTATTAGTTCTTTAAGATCATACATGTTCAATATAGAACAAGTCATGATGATAATAAAAAAATAATAATATATACACATACATACACATATACAGATATATACAGTGCGCCGCTAAATTATAGAATAAATTAATTATTTCTGAATATAAAGATATTTCGGAAAAACCCTCAATCAAGTTGATTTTCCTTTTCGATGGGCCAAGGGTTATCCGCAATTGAGTAAAAATGACTTTGCGGAACGCCCTATATATTTTGGGTGGGGTTCAAAAATTGACTACTTGGAAAAGAAAATCGGCTTGCCCGAAGATTTTTTCAAAGTACCTTCTTATCCAGAAATAATGAATTTATTCCATAATTTAGCGGCGCACTGTATATACAGTGAGCACGTAAAGTTGGAACAAATTCGTGAAAAGCTTGCTATGTACGTAAGGAAAAAATGCTCAGACACGACGATTGTCTTTTTCAGTTGCGCATTTTTTGTTCTACGCATATTTTTGATGACGTAATTACTGAATTATGACGTCATTATAACTTTTTTTAAATGATAATGCCCTATTCTGATAATACCTTCAAAAAGAACGAATGTTTCTATGTATAAATGTTATATTATTTTTTTATGTTACACAGTGAGTTTCAAAAGGTTTACACCATATGAGAAAATCTGGGATGTTTTCCACAATGGCCATATCAAGATTTTAACGAATCTGTTCCAACTTTTACGGACTCACTTTATACAGGGTCTTTCCGAAATTGGAGCAATATTTCGGGAGATATTGAATTTTAAAGTTTTCAAAAATATTTTTGAGTAACGCTGATCAGAGGTCAACAGCCTGCGCAAATCACGCTGAAACACTGTCAGTGGACAGACATGCTGTGGCCTCAAGAATCAAACCAGTGCCTCCCAAACAAAGGTAACTGAAAGCGATTTCATAAAATGTTATAAGGATTTCGAAAATTTTTGATTGCTTCAAAAAGAAAGTTCTTACCATTTAAAGTTTCACTATTTTCCAAATAACAATCCATTATCTTAAATGCTCTTTATGAGACATAAAAATGTATTTTTTGACAAGTGGCTCAGATTCGTGCAACTTTTGGTCTCACCGGAAGTGATATAAACTTTTGATTTTTAAATGAGACACCCGGTATATTTCCACCTATTTTGTCTCCATATGATATTCGGAATACAACCATGTATGATTTGTTACTTTTTGTTACAATTTTGAATGATAATTTATAATTACAGATAATGTGTGGATGTTTTTCGATCGCTGGAACCCAGTTGCGTCCTACACTCAGAAAAATGGCCTAGGTGCGTCCCTCAAATAATATTTCATATCCCTGTTGCGTCTCTCGGTCGCCTAAGTATGTATACCTGAAATAGGTCAATTTCAATAATAGTCCCATAGTTAGACAATGATTTTACCTAATCCTATCTAAAATGTATGTATTCAATTTCCACGCACTCAAATGTCTGCATATGGTTGGTTTGTTCTGGCTAGATCATACTAAATGAATTACCTAAACAAGTGTTTTATTTCCATGTCCAATTGTTCATTTTCATACCACGTTAGACAAACTTTTCTAGCGGACATAATTATTGTATATATATATATATATGTACTGAAAAACTGAAGTGATACTACGTTTACGTTACAGCTTACTTGATAATGGTTCAATAAGCCGAAAGCAGTCGTAACAAATAAAAGCCATATCGGAAATTGGATAAAAGTAAAATAGTTCATCAGTTACAAGTACAATAGTCATGTCACATACGGAGTCTTCGAACATTCCAACCAATTTCCAAGTATCGGCCTATCTTGGAAACTCTTCGGAGTGGGATACGTCCCACTTCTGATTTGAATACGAAACCGGCACACTTGATTGAGGCCTTTGCCACGTACCGTCGGAACAGAAACGACCGGAAGGGGGCATCCGCGAGCTCGTCGAGAACGTGCCTGATTGTACGTCGGTCGAGAGCTAGGAACCAGTCTAGTCGACCTGCAAATATTAGGTTCACATGCGAAAGTCCACCAAACTATCCTTTGTGTGGGATAACAAGCAACGGCGTCGAATGAAGAACTCAAATCGAATTTCTGTTATTCACAATTCCGCACAGCCGTTGCCGCCTCTCCGCGAATCTACATATATTTGAGGAGAGGTGATGAGGCGGTCGGACCTCGCGTTTTACACTTTATTGGGTTAGACGGGGACCGGAACTTAGGGATGTGTGAGAAAGATGAAAGGAAATACGATCGACCTGAATGGCAATGATGGTACAAGATTCTGAAAGCGCACTTTCACTAGCTAGCTAGCTGTATAAGTATGGAACCCCTCTACCCCTCTGCAGATTTCTCATTATTATAACGTTTGCATTTCTCCAAATGTTGATTTTTACCTTCGAACATGGCAATATGAATAAAATACCAACTGAGTGTATTCCGAATATGACATGCAATGTTTTGTTGATTTATAATTTATTTTACAGCTCGAATAATCCTTCTGAATACTCCACCCTGACTGGATGATTCCAATAATTTTTTCCATAATGAAATATTGGATAAATACATAACAACAAATCGTGTCCTTGTGGAGGCAGTTGAGCTGTTTAAGATAAATTCATAAACTTGACGTTCCGTTCGCCGTTACCGTTTGCGGTCAGCGTTTAGTTTCCAGTTCAACACACTAAAATGCATAAGGTCAATAAACGCCGTTGACCATTCTACATTGCGTCGGTGCCAACGTCAAGCCCAACGGCGAACGTCAAGTTGATGAATGGGCCATTATTCAATAAAAAATTTGGTTATGATCTACGACTGTCATCAGTGTCCCAATTCCTCATATCATGGATAGTTGTTTAGGTCTAGGGCCCTAGAGCATCGTCCATACGGTGTTCCAGAGAAGTGGGCGAGCTTGTGAGCAAAGTATCGTCGGTGAGACGAATGTCTCTTTTTTAGACAGAATCTAAAAGTTTCAATGTGTGTTTTGGTGCAGCGCTCCATATATGGAAACAGCATTCTAGAACAGGTTGGATTCTAGCCTTATAAATCATAATTAGTTGACAAGAAGTGACATACTTCTTCGCAAGAAACAGATAACAAAGTTTTTGAAAGACTCCTTTTGGCAATGGACCTCACATGGTTTCACAATGAAAGGGCACTGGTGATGATGTTAACGAGCATTGAAATTTGATTGGTATGAATACTATGGAAATTGTTCAGAATATTTTATTGATATTTCATAGATATTTCATGATTTGCGATGAATAAAATGTATTTATGAAAATACATCAATAAAATTAATCTCAAGCCTGACTACTTCAAGAAATCAACTAAGTCCACTATTTTGTATAGACTCTAGGAATTATCATAATCTATAATATCTTCACAATGGCCATTTGAAATTTTGGAAAAGTCAACTTCAGCACACTGTATAATCTAAACCGTTGAATTCAGAGCTCTGGCACAATGGAGACATTTCATCAATATCGCGAGTTTCACAACATAAATGAAAAAAATTCGAGCAAATTCACCGAAAGCCCATTTCCAATTGAAACAGTGCAGTTAATACAGTTTATTGTCATTAATATCATTATAAGCCACATATTCCAATATTTATCTTGCTGTCCTAATCTTCAGTTTTCTGTTTGTTTCGACTGAAGTCATTTTCCATCGCTCATATACGTATTCGATTTTCATAACCTTCACGTAGAAGTATGAGTCCCATTTGAGAAAACCCCCCTGTTATCGATAGCACTTACAAGTACCAACTTTTCAGATATGAGCATGCCATATACCGCAAGCCCCACAGGTATTGTTTAACGATCCATTCTGAAGCAGTTCCTTTCAGATAATACGAGTCTTTCTCCATTAAAACAACATAAAATTTTCATATGAATAACATCGCAGCATTATTTTTGTAGGTACGTGTAACTTGTTGTGATAAAGACTTTGCGAAATATTCGGTAGATTATTTAAGATTATTCGGTGCATAAACAGGCAATTTCAAAGTCAAATCGAGAAGAGCGCCATGGGATGAGAGTCTGGCCCGGCGGCGAACCAACAACAATACACTCCGTGTGATAATTGCTTCGGAGATGTTAAGAAGGCCAGTAAGCCGACCGTGGCTGGCGAAGAGGGGGTTTCGACCCCCGGAGCGGCCATCCCCAGTCATTAGGGTGCAACGCATTATCTCAAGGATCAAGTCGGTCGGGGTTGATCCTGCCGAGGTACACTCTATTACATACTAATGTTGCTCAAAAGGCAATTATTGTTGTCAGTGGATCAGGGGAGGTATATATACGGCACATATACATGTATATTTGGAATCAGTCCTTCAGAGACAGTGTGTACTGTAATTTTCAGGGTAGTTATTGAATTTAGGTTTCGTGATCTCAATTCACGAAAATGAGACAATATATAATGCGAATAGTTTCAATGACATAGAAATATGGTTCTTTGACCTATTTTCCATAGAGTAGGATATAAGTCAAATACAGGAAAGACAGGAAAAAAACAACACAGGTGTACATATTATGTAGTATTTTTTGGTATTCAGCAAATATTTTAAAAATGTGTATGTGTGTGAGTGCAAATAGGGGTAGTGGTTGTGTATATGTGTTTTATATTCATATATGTGTGTATATAAATATTTCATTATGTGACAAGGGTATGATTGCTTATTTTTTAAATTTATTTTATAATATCAACCTAGGAGCATGCTGTTAATTGTTATAATGACGTAAATATATTTATATAGATATATATATTTTAAGAAAGTTAGCTCGACTGGCTGAGTTAAGGAACGACAGTGAGAATTGTCAGTTATCGCAGTCGGAGACACTAAGATTGTGTGAGCTCTTTATTCTGTTCTAGCTTTCGAGAATGAATTTTCTCTTCATCAGGAACACTGGTATACAAAAGAAAAAATGACAATTACAATCAGTAATGAGAAAACAATTTTCTAGTACTTCAAACTGTGCAGGAGAATGTGCGGGAAAAATTGGGGGCTACATGGCTTTACGCCAGAGTTATCAGACCCATGATAACGTATGGGTCGGTGGTATGGTGGCCAAACACCAAGCAGGCAGGAGTGGTTCGACGGCTTGGAGGACTACAAAGACAAGCATGTCTGAGTGCCACCGGGGCCATGAGAACCACCCCAACAGCCGCCTTAGAGGTCTTGCTCAACCTACCTCCACTACACATATACATCCAAGCCGAAGCCAGGTCTGTCACGAGCAGGTTGCTTAGAGGACAAGCACCCATTAGCAATATGCACGGGAGAGACTACAACAAGCTATATGAAGAGTTGGATAACGACCCGGTTACAAGAATGCCATCAGATGGCATTCTTCCCAGATATAGCTTTGACAAAACTTTCAAGACAAGTATAACGGACAGGGATGCGTGGAAGGGGGGGCCTCCCATCAATGCGGAAATCGCTGTCTACACGGACGGCTCCAAAACGGATGAAGGTGCAGGAGCCGGCATTTACGGAACGAAGCCGAAGATGAAAATCTCACTGAGCTTGGGCGAACATGCGACGATATTTCAAGCGGAAATCGTTGCAATACACCATTGTGCACAAGAGCTAATAAGGCACGATTTTTCACGAAAAAACATTGCCATATACTCAGATAGCCAAGCTGCGATAAAAGCAGTCAACTCAATGCAAGTTACCTCAAAACTTGTTTAGGACTGCATAGAAGCCCTAAAAGAGCTGGGCAGTCAGAACAGACTGACACTAGCCTGGGTACCAGCACACACAGGTTATAGAGGCAATGAAGAGGCCGATACACTAGCCCGAGAAGGAGCAAGTAAGGCCCTGAATGGCCCAGAACCGTATTGCGGTATAGCAAAAGCTGTACTAAAAACAAACACCAAATCATGGATTCAACAGAAGTCTCAAGAATGGTGGAACAATGCACCAGGGATGAGACAGGCCAAAGAGTTTATCAAACAACCGCAGCCAACATTCACAGACTATCTACTAAGCCAGAAGAGGAACACTACTAGAATAGTAGTAGGACTTCTCACAGGGCACTGTAGGCTCAACAAACATATGAGTACAATAGGCCTGGCAGAAGGAATGCTATGCAGGTTCTGTCAGGAAGAAGAGGAAACATCAGTACACATACTATGCCACTGCGAGGGCTTGTCAAGGCAAAGCTTTCTAACGCTGGGAGAAGAAAAACCAAGAGCTCCCAGATTCATGGGAGTTCTAAAAACTAGCCTGTGGAGTCTCGTAAAGAAGACAGGGCTAGACAAAGAACTCTAAATGATCTCGAGGACAAACACAATAGATCTGAAAAGGTCGCGGTGTAGAGGCTTGTAGCACGAAAGTCCCTAATATATAATCTATAATCTATATAGTACTTACGAAAAGTGAGGTTATAGAGAAGTCAGCTACATTAAACATAAACACTTTTCCTTGAATATTTTGTCCTGTTAAAATTTAATTGTTAAAATTAGGATAGGATAGGACCTACATTAAAAATAAGTCATCGATTAATATTTAAAAATTTGTGAAAATGGATTGCCATGAAGATTTAAATTCACAACATGTCAGTTATAAAAAAGTGGAAGGAATTTGAAATATGAAAATATGACACTTGTGACATTTGACATTTGGCATGGAGGCATAGAGTTACCTGTACATTGAAGACAAAGGAACATTCTGGAAACGGGAATTTATTTCTGAAATAATTATAATAATATAATATATACTACGAAGGGCAGAATGAAGGGTACTTGCCGAAGAATTATCTATTGTATAAGTGTACACTTATTGGACAACCTTTTTATGTAGTTTATCGCTCTACTATGAGGAACCTTGACAACTATCATAAAACTTTACTTGATTCAGAATCCGTTACAGAAAAAATAGCTTCATTTCTGCATAAACAAAATTCAAGAGTAGCATATAGAACAGACCACAAGTTGGGATAGTATATCAAAAATAAAAACTTCAAAGAACTGTCATATAGTAGTGCAGAATTGGATAGTCTGTCAGTGGCGGGTTAAGGCGAGCCTGATATTTTATATTGGAATTCAATCTGGTTTTTTGAGAAAACGAGTGCTCTTTGTGAGAAATTACTAATTATATTTCTTGTGGAGAATTTCGCCTTGTCGACATTTTGATAAATCTTAACCTTCAGAAACAACAGCAATAAAAATATAATTTTTTTAAATAAAATTTTTTTTCGGTTCCACCCCTGATATTTTGGTTAACAATTTTTACTAATTAGGCCCTTGACGACTATTACTAAAAATCATCAGCATTATAGAATTGAGTGGTAATTGGAAATACATATACAAAATTCAAAATATCACTATACTGAATACAGAAACCGGAATAAAATTTCGAAAATTTGTAGTTCGCAAGTTCATCATCATAATACAATCCAATTTCAACATCAGTTCATATTTGGTCACCGTAATCTGACCTAGGAGTATTATTCAACTCCCAGACCACTCTCCAAGCCCACAATATTCCGCACAGAAGTGAGCATCGAATATTCGAATGCAAAATAATAGGAATTTCAGTTTTATTCTGTGGCTTTCGAACACGTTTCAGCTCTACGCTACGAAGCTAAACTAGACTTTTGTCTAATCTGCAGTATCGAATGAGAGCTAGCTAGCCCACAAAGAGCTCTATAGGAAAGCAAAAAGGGATTGCACGAACGAATCGAGTAATGTGCCGGTGGCGTTATTGTAAACCGTATAATGGATTACAGATTTACTGCTTTCTAACCGAGGCAAGTGATATTTAATATGGAAAGGAACTACTCTCTCAACTTCCAATTTTGTTTTGACCAGTTTGCATAAGCGCCGTCTACAACTGCATTACGGGTTTTTTTCAAAAAGACAAATATGACTTAGATAGGGCTTTGAATTTTTTTATTGGAAGGACTTATAAAACGACTTCAGAAAAAGGTAAAGTTATCCTATTCGACATTATTTTTTAAATTTCTACTCATGACTTTCTACCAGTTTGTTGATATTTTTCTGTCTGAAGGGAGCACTGTCGAAATGGTCGGTCTCATATGAATTTTCAGTAGTCATTTCTTGGCTCGCTCAACACCTCAAAAAACTTCATAGTTGCTCATAATCGTGAGCGGCGTAGAAGACCAGTGCCAAAACGAATTGCAATACCCGATTTCATAACTTCTTAGCAGTATACGGATTGTCAGAAAATTGATGGTAAATTATAAGTGAACTATGAAAAATCAGTATACAACTCAGTAAATGTTCCACAAGAGGGATGATTTAACTAAATATACTTTTCGAGGGTAGATGAAAATAACGAGAACAACACTAAAACCGTTGTTTTTGTTTGAAACTTGGTGAACACGTTATTTTTTTGAGGCAAAATAATAATTTATTTTTTGATTGCATACGAATATATATCACCATCCTTTCCAATTATTCTTATATTTTTATGGTTTTTCACTTAGTTGAAATAAATTCAGTGCTTTCACTCGCTTTACTGTTGTGTTACCATCAAAATTTCAGATAATTCGTATTTACCATCATGTATTTTAGGATCCTGAAGAGGTCTCAAAAATGAGACGAAAGCTTGGTACTAGGTAATAAAGAGTATACCCCTCCGTGGATACCAGTTTCCAGTTGTTAAACCAAAAATGAATATATATTTTTATGGTGATCGTTTTTATCCATAATATATTGTCTATTTAATATTGTTTTGATTTTATATATTTCTTAAATAATCTCAGGGTTCGCCAATTTAAAGTTCATGAAATGTATTATCACTATTATTGTTTCGATTTTGGAGACTCTTATGCAAAGTTTATACTCTACCTTGTTTTCCAGTGGAGCATTTCTTTGCATCCCAGGGGGATTCTTTGGGTACCAGCTTCAAAGTAAAAAAAAATTTCAGTAATTTCAATTTTGTTCCAGCAAAAAAAAAAAAAACACAGGAAATTTCAATAATCAAAATTATTTTAATAATCATAAATGGGAAATTCTTCATTCATGAAGTTCATGACATTCAGCCTGATCGAAATTTGAAACGATATGAAATATAAACAAACTCTAACCAGTATAACCTAACCTTATTCCTATGCGCATGTCCAATAAATTGTTATGGTGAAGCCACTATATTTCAACATGTTTGGGTTGGCAATTGTGAATTTTCCACTAACCTATCTCAACTAAATCTAATGTTCCGAGATTTCACCGTTAGTGTCACTGACCCCGCGTTTGTTTTCAACGATCACTTGAAAAGTAAAGTAAATAACACTCCCGGAATTATTCGAATAAAATGGAAAATGTTTATGGAATCGAAGAAAAATATATGCATATATTATGTTCAGTTTACGTTGCAACGATTTATGATAAAGGCCTTTACCTGTGTGTGTTGGTTTTGTGGGTGCTCCTCTACCATCTCCTTCTGACGTTCAACGTAGACTCCATCTTGGCTGCTGGGACGTGGGACTTTTGCATTCCCAATAGAATGTCTATTTGGATTTTTCACAAGGTAATCGTCCTTTGAAACTATTCGTAGCACTTGGTACTGTCTTTTCACTTATACTCATACTCATAAAAAAAAACTGGATACTTATTTTAGTAACTTTTTGTTGCTCCAAAATTTCTCAATATTTCTGCTTTCGATCTCATTTTTTTCCTCCCTTGTTTACCAAAAAAAAATCTGACTATCAGAATATCCTAGCAACAATACCAAGATTCTATCAACTAATGACTTTAACAATTATTTATTAAATGAATACTAATTTTAAGAAAATAACATGGATATTTTAAATTAGTTTGAAATTTCTAGATTCTTATTCTAAGTCTCAAATTAGGCTTTATCATTTTCATTTATGTGAATTTCCTTAAAGCATGACTTCATGTTCAGAAATAAGTGAATGTCATACTTCCTTGGTGTTGTCAGTTATTTAAATTCATTTGAAAATTACTTATTGTTTATGTAATTCTTCTGTGTAAGTATTTCTATGATTTAATTACAATTCATACAAAAATCTTTTCATTCACTTTCATATTGTAAATTTCTTGCTTTCATCAATTTAAAATCCCCTGAATTTTGTTTGACAGTTGTTATGTCATCAGTTGAGTGTGGTTTTACTGATATTATACAGGGTACTTGAAACATTCTCGATATTGATTTGGAGAATTTCCTCTGAGATGCAAAAAATAAAAATTTTTATCTGAATTTTAAATATGCTCTTATTTTTAAACTTGTGGATTATAAAATCATGACAAATACCTCAAGTATTAGATAGGATTTTTCTTTGGAACATGGCAAAATTCTATCTCATACTTCCAAAATTCCTTTTAAGTTATTTCACATGGCTTATATAAATAAATATCATTAATATTGAATATCCCTCTCATTTTATCTTCATTCACATATTTTAGTCTATAACTGTTGACATTATTTTGGCTATCTATGACATAAGGTCCTTCAAAGATAGGTAATAACTTTGCACAAAGGTCTTGTTTTAAATTAGTTACTCTATTTGCTCTGACCAAAACTAATTGACCTTTCTCAAACCTAACTTTTTGTTTTCGCTTATTTTCCGCTCGTTTTAAGTATTTTTTTCCATTTTTTTCCATTTTAACTTTTACTTGTTCCAGTACATCTTCTAATTGTTTATTTTCCTCTTTCAGCCAATGTCGTAGTGGTGGTTCCCTGTCATTAGAGTATGTGGTGTCATTTCTGTCACAGTGTTTGGTAGCTGGTTCAAGAAACTCTCTACTTGTGGCAAATTCCTATCCCAGTCACGATGATTGTTTATGGACAATATTCTAAGAAACTTTATAACCTCTTGGATATAACGTTCAACTGGGTTCGCTTCAGGATGTCTGATACTCGTAAAGGTAAGATTAATGTCATTTCTTTCACAAAATCTTTTGAATCTGTCATTGTTGAAGTACGTCGCGTTGTCTAGTATGCATTTATTTGGTTTTCCCACGTCTGTCATGTAATTTCTAAAGTTTTCCTGTATACTTTTAACGTTTGTTCTTGAACATGCATACAATTTAATGTATTTTGTAAAAATGTCTACGATTACGAATATATGCCTATTATTTCTTTCTGTCATTATTAATTCACTAATAAAGTCTATTGCTATACATTCAAGTTTTTTCTGTGCTAGGATATTTTTAGGAATGTTTACATTCATGTAATTTTTTCCTTTATATTTTTGGCAAATTTCACAAGTACTAGTTATTTTTTTTATTATTTGGAGGTCCTTTATGCTATAATAATTTTCTCTAAATAACAGCCATGTCTTTCGTGTCCCTGGATGTCCATTATTATTGTGTAAGTCTATTAAGATTTTCACTGCTAATTGATTTGATATTACATACAACTGTTGTTCATTTATTTGTTTTATATAGATCTCATTTACTTTATTACATTTTCTAATTTCATTTGCTCCTAAATTCAATTGATCTGCAACTATTTCTTTTAATGAAAATATTCCTTCCTTTTCTTTTAAAATATTTACCCCTATTTGTAAAGTCCTATCCTTTTTTATCATTCCATCAGATCTTGTCAACGCATCTGCTATTATATTATCTTTCCCTTTAATATATTTAATTTCAAAATCATACTCTTGGAGTAATAAGGCTCCCCTGTGAATTCTATTGTTCAACAACTTATTATTCATAACATTCAAGAGTGACATATGGTCTGTTTCAATGAAAAACCTGGATCCTAGCAAATAAAATCTTAGCTTCGAAACGCAGAAAATTATGCTAGCAAATTCTAATTCTGTTATACTATAGTGTTGTTCGTATGACTTGGTAACTCTTGAAACAAAACATATTGGTACTTCTTTCCCTTCCTGTACCTGTAATAGTACTCCTGCTAATTTATTTATACTTGCATCTGTTTTAAGTATGAATGGTAGTGAATAATTTGGATGGTACACTTTCAAATTGTTTGCAAATTCTTCTTTAATTATATTAAATGCTGTTTCTTGTTCAACCCCCCATTTCCATTTACTTTGTTTTTTCAACATAGCTATTAAAGGTAGTGTTTTTTCACTTATATCAGGCATAAGTTTCTTAAAATAATTTATAACACCTAAAAATCCTCTCAATGTTTTTAAATTTGTTGGTCGTTTATACTCTCTTATTATTTGAATTCTGCCTTCATCCATACTAATTCCTTGTGAATCCAATTTGTACCCTAAAAAAAATGTTACCTTGTCCTGACAAAATTTTGATTTTTCCAAATTTATTTTCAAACCTGCTGTGTCTAATTCGTCCAATAATAACTTTATATGTTTTAGGTGATCCTCCATGTTTTTGGAATAAATCAAGATGTCATCTATATAATGAAGAATAAAATCGTTGTACTTATCAAGTATGGCATGTATTGTTCGTACTAAGGCTGAACACGAGCTTTGCAAACCGTATGGTACTACTTTAAATCGATATAGGACTCCATCTATTGAAAAAGCTGTATAGTCTCGACTACTTGGATGCAGTGGAATTAACCAAAAACTATGTTTTAAATCTATCTTTGTGAACATTTTTGATCCTGTTATACTACCAAATATTGCTTCGATGTTTAACGGAGCTTCGTACTGTGGTGTTGTATATTTATTAATGTTCCTAGCGTCTAGACATAGTCTTAGTTCACCATTACTTTTCTGCACCACGACTATAGGATTTATAAACTTAGAATTGCATTTTTCTATGATATTTTGATCTAACATATTTTGTATTTCGTGATTGACCTCTTTCCTGTATTTGTAAGGAATAGGATATGTTTTTGATTTGAAATTTTGTATGCCTTTAACCTCAATTTTATGCATGTATTTGTCTGTCACTCTATTTTCATCGTTTATCAAGTTTAAATGTGTGCTAAGTAAATTTTGTATTTTTGTTCTCATATTATTTCCACAATTTATTTCATAGTCTGTAATTTTTTCCTTTTTTTGTTGTGATTTCATGTTGTTAATTGTTTGTACTATTTGTTTGTTGTCTTGTTCTGTAATTTTTGTAAATTTTATTGTCTCTTCGCCTATTTGTATTTTTCCTTGTTCATAATCGATTATTACTCCATGTCTGTCTAACTCATCTGTACCTATAATTGCATCATGTAGCAGGTTTTCTATTATCAAAAATTGTATTGTATATTCTGTATTGTTAAAAGTAATCGCACCACTTATTCTTTTGTTAACCTCATATATTTTTTTGTTATTTGCACCTACCAAAACTACCTTTGGCATTCCACAGCAATATTTTTCTAATTTTTGTTCTCTTATTATTTTGTAGTTTATTAAAGATATTTCTGAACCTGTGTCTACCAATATTTCAATTTTTTTATTGTAAAATATACCTGGAATTTTTATTAAACCTTTATTTATTTGTAATTTAAAATTTTTTTCTATATCAATGAATTCTCTAGGATGCTGATATATTCCTGTGCAGTATTGATAATTATTTTTGTTAAATTTTGGTAGGTTTTCTATTGAAAATTCTGTTCATGTTGAACAGTATTGTCTTGTGATGTTCCTGCTATGTCTTGTATGTCTCTCTGTATCTGGTTTACCTGTCTATTATTTCTTTCCACTGCACTTCTGCTTCGTAGTGTGGTGTTGTCATTTCTGTCCCTATCATATTGTCTTTCTTCACTTCTACGTCTTTGTCTGTTATCATAGTAATAATTATTGTTATATCGAGATCTGTTGTACCTGTCGTTTTCATTGTATTGCCCATTGTTATTTAAATTTCTACTACTTGTATTATTTGGACCATTTCTGTCATAGTGGTTATTCACGTGATTCCTATTGTTTCTATCCTCTGTATTATACCTCCTGTCATTGTTCCTTTGTCTGTAATTTTCATTGTATCTCATATTACCATTTCTTTCCCTAAAACTCGTACCATTTCTGTCATAGTTATTATTCATGTGACTCCTATAATTTCTATCCTCTGTATTATATCTCCTGTCATTGTTCCTTTGTCTGTAGTTATTATTATTTTCATATCTATTACTTTCATTGTCTCTTCTAAAAATACTTCCATTATTATTTATTCTATTTGACAGAGTATTATAACTATTTCGCCTTCTTTCCTGGATGATCAAAAATTGACAGAGACTATCCATATCTTTAAAATTATATAACATCATAATCTCCTCTAGATTGTTATCAAAGTGTTGTATTATTAAATTGACAATATACTCTTCAGAAAATTTGCAATCTAAATATTGTGAAGTGCTATACAACTGCATAGCATATTTGTGAAAGGATGTTCCTCTATTAGGGTTATATTTCCCTCCTAACAATTCATCTTTAATTAATTTTTGTTGGGATGGACCCCAAAAATAAGTCAAAAATTTATCTGAAAATTCTATAAAAGTGTTCAACTCAGTTTCTTTATTATTGAACCATAATAAAGCCTCATCCTGTAGTTGGCTTCTTATAACCTCTTTGAAATTGGTGAAAGTTAAATTGTCAGAGAATTGATTTTTTAAATATTTAATGAAAGGTACAGGGTGTTGTCGTTTGATATTACCTGTAAATATTAATTTATTTTCATTTACTTTATTGAATAGAGTTTTAATAATCACTTCCTCACAACTTGTTTGTTTCACTTTATTTTCGGTTTGATTAATTCTTTCTTCCATTTCCGTAACCTGTCCATTCATTCTATCTTCTTGACTCTTAATTTTTTCCTGTAGGCTTTTAGTTTCTTTTTCTATTTTCTTCTCTAGTCTTTGTTTTTCTTTCTTGTTTTCCTCTCTATCTTGTACTACATTGTCTTCTAAATGTTGTATTTTCTCTTCCACATGTTCAATTTTCTCATCTGTTTCTCTTCTATTGTTGGCCATTTCAAGGACGAAATTTTCTACTGTATTATTCACTTGTTGCTTTATTTCTTTTAATTCTTGGTTGATTTTCCCTACATGGATCTTCAATTCTTCTTGCAGGATCTTTTCTAATTTTTTTATCTCTTCTTTCCTTCCTTCTTGTATTAGTGTTTTCAATCTTTCAATATCTTCTCCTCTTTGTCTGTCAAGTTGTTCCATATCTTCTCTCCTTACTTCCTGTATAACCTTTTCTAGCTTTTCTATGTCTTCTTGTCTTTTCCTTTCTATTTGTTCTCTATCTTGTCTTCTACCTTCTTGTATAAGTCTTTCTAAAATTTCCATTTCCTCTCTTCTTTTACTTTCTTGAACTTCCATTTCCTCTTGTCTTTTCTTTTCTAATATTTCCATTTCCTCTCTTCTTTCCTCTTTTCTTCTATTTTCTTGTATTGTCATTTCTTCTCTTCTTTCTTCGTCTTTCTTATTTAAAAATCTCATTAAATCTTCTATGTTGACTTCCTGCAGTGTTCTCGTTTGTTCTACTGTGGCATCTCCACTTTCTTGCATGTTCTCCTCTACATTTTCTTCTTTCTCCAGATCTCCCTCTTGACTTGGACCTGGTTTTCCTTGTTTGCCCTTTCTTGTATTTTTTTTGGACTCCATTATTGTTTATATATTTTTATTACTTCAAAAAAAAATTTTTACACCTCGTTTTTTTTTTGGTTTTCCACAAATGCAGCCCCACGTTGGGCGCCATTTTTTATGGTGATCGTTTTTATCCATAATATATTGTCTATTTAATATTGTTTTGATTTTATATATTTCTTAAATAATCTCAGGGTTCGCCAATTTAAAGTTCATGAAATGTATTATCACTATTATTGTTTCGATTTTGGAGACTCTTATGCAAAGTTTATACTCTACCTTGTTTTCCAGTGGAGCATTTCTTTGCATCCCAGGGGGATTCTTTGGGTACCAGCTTCAAAGTAAAAAAAAATTTCAGTAATTTCAATTTTGTTCCAGCAAAAAAAAAAAAAACACAGGAAATTTCAATAATCAAAATTATTTTAATAATCATAAATGGGAAATTCTTCATTCATGAAGTTCATGACATTCAGCCTGATCGAAATTTGAAACGATATGAAATATAAACAAACTCTAACCAGTATAACCTAACCTTATTCCTATGCGCATGTCCAATAAATTGTTATGGTGAAGCCACTATATTTCAACATGTTTGGGTTGGCAATTGTGAATTTTCCACTAACCTATCTCAACTAAATCTAATGTTCCGAGATTTCACCGTTAGTGTCACTGACCCCGCGTTTGTTTTCAACGATCACTTGAAAAGTAAAGTAAATAACACTCCCGGAATTATTCGAATAAAATGGAAAATGTTTATGGAATCGAAGAAAAATATATGCATATATTATGTTCAGTTTACGTTGCAACGATTTATGATAAAGGCCTTTACCTGTGTGTGTTGGTTTTGTGGGTGCTCCTCTACCATCTCCTTCTGACGTTCAACGTAGACTCCATCTTGGCTGCTGGGACGTGGGACTTTTGCATTCCCAATAGAATGTCTATTTGGATTTTTCACAAGGTAATCGTCCTTTGAAACTATTCGTAGCACTTGGTACTGTCTTTTCACTTATACTCATACTCATAAAAAAAAACTGGATACTTATTTTAGTAACTTTTTGTTGCTCCAAAATTTCTCAATATTTCTGCTTTCGATCTCATTTTTTTCCTCCCTTGTTTACCAAAAAAAAATCTGACTATCAGAATATCCTAGCAACAATACCAAGATTCTATCAACTAATGACTTTAACAATTATTTATTAAATGAATACTAATTTTAAGAAAATAACATGGATATTTTAAATTAGTTTGAAATTTCTAGATTCTTATTCTAAGTCTCAAATTAGGCTTTATCATTTTCATTTATGTGAATTTCCTTAAAGCATGACTTCATGTTCAGAAATAAGTGAATGTCATACTTCCTTGGTGTTGTCAGTTATTTAAATTCATTTGAAAATTACTTATTGTTTATGTAATTCTTCTGTGTAAGTATTTCTATGATTTAATTACAATTCATACAAAAATCTTTTCATTCACTTTCATATTGTAAATTTCTTGCTTTCATCAATTTAAAATCCCCTGAATTTTGTTTGACAGTTGTTATGTCATCAGTTGAGTGTGGTTTTACTGATATTATACAGGGTACTTGAAACATTCTCGATATTGATTTGGAGAATTTCCTCTGAGATGCAAAAAATAAAAATTTTTATCTGAATTTTAAATATGCTCTTATTTTTAAACTTGTGGATTATAAAATCATGACAATATATATATATATATATATATTTATATATATATATATATATATATATATATAGAGAGAGAGAGAGAGAGAGAGAAAAGGGTATTATTGTTTGCTGACTAGTTAGGAAAAAAGTTATTTATTATTTGGGATATGCAGCAGGCCAATAAGAGTACTTTATTACACAGATTCCAAGTTTTCAACAATTTTCCAATTTCATCTTTAGGGAAGCTCAATGTGGAAAGACACTTATGAAATATTAACAAAGAAAAACGAGGAATAAACTTACAGTGTGTGTGCGGTTACGTGGGGTTTATGTTTAAATTAATCATTATATATGGACAGAACTGAGAATAAAACTTCATTTGTAACTCAAAGAGTTTACGTAGATGTAAACACATTACAGATGATACATTTTGAAATGAATTTAAAAATTGTTAATACTAAAAGCACAAACAACCGTGCATGAAACAACGTCTTCTGGTGTTTCTTTTGATGCGATGGTACATATCGATATTTGCCAAAATTTATTAATGAAAAAATTTCCCATATGATGCCTACCTTCTGCCGGTCACTGTATAAGGAATCCGATAGTGGAATCTGAAAGTTGAAAGTGAAGAGTTGAAGCTATAATCATTGATATTGAAATTATTGAAGTTTCAAGTGTGGTGTGAAGTTAAGGCTGCGAAGCTGATTATAGGTCTGAGCTGATGAATGCAGTCCAAGAACAAGTGTGTATTACTTTAGAACTCAGTAACGTAAAAGAAGTGAAGAACAAATACTCGACGATTAATCAATAAAGACTGTTTTTGCAGTGTCAGTTTGACTAATGAATCACCATATACAGTCCACTGTATCCAATGAACACATTCGTTTGTGTTTTTCTCCAGCTAATATTTACATTACAAAACGCCACAATCCGAAAATTATTTGTTTTGTCACCATATCTGCTCCGAAAATATTTATCCAAAGATTTAGCCGTTTAAAAGACGTCACACCATCGGTCATCTGACCCCTCTGGCAAGGCCACTTCCGGTATTAGACGACCCCTCGACTTCCGTCAATTCAATAATACGAAAAAGGGCGCGCGCGAGAAGTGTCCGCATATTTGTTTTGATTTTTCGGTTCGACTTTTCCGGAATATTCCGCATGATAAATGGGGACGTAGACGAATGGTTTATTGAAATGCCTCCGAATGGTTTATTGAAATGCCCCGGTGGCTAAGTCTGCGGCGGAATCACAAATAAGGAGGGAAACTTCTTGATACTTTTTTATGGATTACTTTTCTGTTTCCGATTATACCGAGTTCCATGATTTAGGTTTCAGGATTATTTGTTTTTCGGAATACATAGAGTGCATCTCGAAGGAACCAATATCCGTTGTAAAGGAACTAAAACTGAAAAACGATGATTCGATGTTTTCTGAATTCCAAACATAGAATATATTACCCACTTCTAGCTTGGGGTTCTAGCACTTCATTCAGGTTTGTCAAATTCTTCTTGTAATCCACGATAAAAATAAAATAGCAATACTTTATAAGCTTACAGTTATGGCACTGAAAAGTTATTACAAAATTGGAATAAACGAAGAAATCTGCATTGTTCACAATGAGCTTGTCAAGAGAGAAACAAGATGTCCTGTCCTCCTCTACCAGGATGACTTTCATTGCCATAATCCATACAATAGGAATAATTGGGTCGAAAATCCATCAGAAAACAACTACTTTCCTGGCTGATACCACGACGAACGTTGAATTACATCTAATGAATTTCCGTGCAGAGTTCCTACAAGGATGTCTCCGCAATTACTAGTTGCATGGAAATGTTCATTGAAACCTATAGATCGATTTCTGGGTTGTTGCCCTCATCAGTATAGGGTAGGTCTCTGCAGACAATAACTAATGCCTGCAACATATGGTTCAACAAAATGTCCATGTCAAGGCAGTAGTTGTTTTCTGATGGATTTTTGACCCAATTATTCCTATTTCATAGGATTGTGGCAATGAGCGTCGGCCTGGTAGGGCAGGACCTCTTGTTTCAAAATTGGAATAAATAATAATTTGGAATACACGAATGTCCGACCCTGAAAGCAACCAACTGGAGGGTACTGAGGATACCATCCAAAAGCCCCCCTTTAGAACTCCATATTTTTTCGGTTGATCTCCATTCAGCCTTAAGACTAAGAAAGACAGGGTTTGTGATAAAATACAAGTTTGGTCACACATACCTCAAAGCGGCAAAAACAAATCTTGCAGTCATAGGTGCTGGATCTGCAAGTAAAGGACAGAACCTGACCAATGGTGAGAATATACCTCGTACCCACGACAGCACTCATGCCGGCGGAGGTAGGAAGAAGGGAAAGCCGGAAGCCCCTCCTAAAACCCAGTCAAAATGAGCCAAAAACTCAATTGCTTCCAAATAAACCTTCGATACTCAAAACAAGGCAAGAGTTTACTCAGAAGGAGATTTACTAAAAGAAATTCCAAATAGGGCTACGCCAAGAGCCATGGATAAACAGAGGATGAACATCATATCGAGTAAGCTACTCAAGAAAGAATGAAGTTCATGAAAGGAGATTTGATAATTGCCGTCATGGAAGAACAAACTGAAGCGGGTAAGAGGCAGGTGGTCATCGCCTCGACCTACTTCCCCGGGGGCCATCCTCCACCAAAGGAACTTCAAAGCCTCATCAAGTGATGCAGAAAATGGAACAGGCACTTCATTCTCTGCTTCGATGTGAACGCCCACCGCTTCACATCATATCGACATTAGAGACACGCTTCGAGTGATATAGGGTACTAAAATTGACCAAATAGGAGAACTGAGAACATCTTTGATGCATACGAATTTGGCTTTCCTGAAAAACAAAAGGCAGTCACCATAGACTTGGTGTAATAGGGAACTCGCAAAACTGCGGAAAAAAGTCAAATGACTTTGCAGGTCCATCAGAAGCCTAGCTGGAAAAATCTTCACAACTCAAGAATTGAATGGACTATTGAAAGTTTTGAACCATCTAAAGCCTTAGTTTCTTTGAACATTCGGATAACGATTTCTGCCCGAGTTGTTTGTGCATGCTGTTTGTATCGCGAATAGGAACGAAAGGTAATAAAACATGGATTGAAATAAATTTTTTGCGTTGTTTTTGTTATCACAACAATTTCTTTTCAAAAATTGTTTTTTATCACCATATCTTCATAACTTTTTCTGCAATCTACAATCCACAATCCAGTACACCTCGGCAAACCGAAAAAATGTACATATCAAACAATTATTTGCAAAATAAATATGAGAAAGCAAGATATGAAAACCGGAAATAAGGGCACAAAATGAAATATATCTCTTTGAGAATAAACAACAGGGCATTAGAGCATTAGAACATTAGAGCATTAGAGCATTAGAGCATTAGCCAAACTCAGCCAAGCCAATTTCTTGCAATCATCAAAACATTCCATCAGAAATTAGAAAGTGTGAGAGCTATCCATAATATTATAATATTTTTTGCAGTTTAATATCTCCCCCAACAACCCTCTTATTACAACTTACGTTCTTCTATACTACCAAATCCTATTAACAGTCAAGCAGAAGATTATAATTTTCTTTTTAACGATGTATTTTTGCCGTTGTATTCCTCTCTCACCTGCCGCAAGCTGCGAAGGGCCACTTTGAATGACAAACGTAAGTGGCTTTTTAAAATTCCTCCCCTCTATATACTCGTACACATTCAGATGGGGAAGGTTATTAGCAGAAAAGACGGGAATGAGAAAACAATGGAATGAGGCGTTAAATGCGAAAGTGTGCTGAAAGACAGTGGCGAAACATAAGTAACCTCTATAACCCCTCTAGGAGAGAGAGTGGTGGCCAGTACCAGTACCCTCAATACGTTAAAGTTCTCTAATAATTCCAAATTCAGATTAAACAACTTTATCGAACCAAAGAAGTTTTACTTGTCGTCGCCAGCTATCAGGCAACTGATGATACAACAATGCATTTGAGATCGATTGTTGCCATTGTACCATCGGCAATGATGGTAGTATCCGCAAATCCATACTTCATACTTCGATGAGCGTGCGATTTTAAGATTTGTCAGCACTAGTTCCTTTCTGAAACTGACTGATTTATTTTTTGTTGCGTTCTAAAATTTGTTCTTTCATTCAACCGGCTGCATCTTCATGAGCAATCCTCAGAAGTCTTCAAGAGACCAGGGAAGAGAAGGACCTCAACTTCTAACGTTTCATTCTAAACACTGTCAAGAATTCAACTTTTCGATTTGAAACTGACTGATTTATTTTTTTGCGTTCTAAAATTTGTTCTTTCCTTCAACCAGCTGCATCTTTATGAGCAATCCTCAGAAGTCTTCAAGAGACCAGAAAAGAGAAGGACCTCAACTTCCAAATTTTCATTCTAAACACTGTCAAGAATTCAACTTTTCGATTTGGTCTAAGAAGTAGCCGCAGCTATCAACATTGTTTTTGTTGAATTGTTATGTCCATCAACCGGCTGTCCCCATACGAGCAGTACTATGCAGTAAAGTGACAGTTCCATGTGGTAAAATTACACTTTATTAAACGATTTTGAATTCAGTAAAATAGCACATCATCAGTCAAAATGCGGAAAAATATGTTATCATGTTCAACTTTTCCGTTCATCGCCGCCTCTGGTTTTGGCAACATCTAGTAGCCCTTGATTGCTGCATTATGAAAGCATGAGAAGCGAACGCAATGAGAGCACAGCTCTAACACCTACTAAGGAACATCTTTTTAAAAAGAATAGAGTCAGGGGTTGGAAACGACCGATTTAGAAAACAACACGACTTTAGGGTGTTTTGTTTTTAACGAGATTTTCTTTCGTAATCCGTACTTCTTTATACTCCAAGTAAACACTGTTCAGAAAGTGGATATTTTTCCGACACAGGAATGCCTGTTGAAGGAGAATCCTATTGAAAATAATAACAACAAATTTTCACGGAAACAAGAAGCCAAACATTTTTCAATGACGTTGTGGAATATAGCAAAAGCTATTGATAACGATGTCCATTCACGTTGGTGATGAGTCAATATATTGTAAAGAACTTTCACAATAATTTCACTTTAAAAATATTTATTTCCAGCACTTAGAATACAGTTATTTATATACCACAATAACTGGGATATAATATAATTTCATATACAGGAATGTAGGCTTTCACGGCTGGCGGCAATGTTTTGGCTGGTTTCCGGGTTTTGCCAAACGGATTTAAATCAAAGAAGACCACGGCAAAACCCGGAAATCAGCCAAAACAATATAATTTCAATCGGCTCTTCCAATACTTCCCCCAGGCGGCGAATGTCACTCTTTTTATAGCTGGAAATTGTTCGTCCCGTCGTTTCGGGACAATCTTGTTGCTTCTCGGGCATTCGAGTCGCTGTTAGATGAATTCATACCAAATGAAATGTGTTTATCGCGGCGTTGAGCGGTGAGGTCAGCCTGTATGAATTGTTTCTTCAGATACCCCCCAATATCTTGGAATGTGCTCTGATGCTGATGAAATTAGTTCATTGTTCATTTAAAAAAAACAGTATCATGCGAAAAATATCCTCAAAACATAGGAGAACAAGTATGACGTGGTGTTATTTTTGTATAATTTTTGGGGTACTGTCAGCTTTCACTACAACTATAGGTATAGCTTTGCGTTCTTCAAAAGATCATGTTCTGAAAGAATGATGTCCAGTTTGTCTCCAAAATAAAAACGAAAGGACGGTACAAGAACTCATCGGGTGAATTTCGATTAAACTGTTATTTAGCTTCGTCAGTTCTCTTGCTGTCCCTCCGTTTTCGTGTAGAAAATCTTGAATTTTGCATTTGATTTGTCGCAAGATTTGGTATAGTGTTACTGATATGCCACTGTCCTTTCACGTGGTAGCAATCCAAAGACTGAGTGGCAAGTTTGCCTGGCAGCCACGGGAGCAATAAGGACAATTGCAACAGCCACCTTAGGAAAGGTGCGCACCGAAGTGATTACCAAGTGACGTGGCAATGGTTAATAAGTGGCAGGTGAAATCGCTATACCTATGTTTAGCAATTTCACCTGCTTTTAATGACCATTGCCACGTCACTTGGCAATCACTTTGGTGCGCGCCTTGCCTTAGAAGTCTTGCTGAACCTACCGCCACTCCATGTCTACATACAAGGTGAAGGTAGGTCAGTCAACAATAGAGTAACAAAAGGACATCACCCGTAAGCAAACTGCACGATGAAATGTACAACGAGCTATACAAACTGGTGGAAACCGACCGCATAAAGCAGTACGCGCACTGAATCCGCTCGACTCGGATCAGAACGGCACGGCGTTGTCGAACGTTTTGCATTGTTCCTATTTCAATATACCTCCGCACACTCATTCAGATCGGAACGGCAGACACCGTTCGACTCGACTACGGTCGAGAAAACTAGTTGCTCGTTGAATCAGTGCGCGGGTAACCGTCGTGCCGATCCGACCCGTTCCGTGCCGATCCGAGTCGAGCGGATTCAGTGCGCGTACTGCTTAATGGGTATGCCATAGGATGAGATGCTTCCAAAGTTTAGCTTCGGGAAAAACTTCAAAACAGTTATAACAGGCATGCAAGGGAGGACCTCCAATAAATGCAGAACGTATTAATACAGACGGCTTAAAAACCGAGGAATGTGTAGAACCAGGCATATATAAAGCTAAACCAAAAACAATAGTATTAACGTGCTTAGATGAACACGTGACGATATTCCAGGCGGGAGTTGCAGCACACATCACTGTGCTGGCGAGTTGCTAAGGCAAGAGTTTAAAGAAGATACCATTGCCCTATACTCCAATAGCCAAGTGGCTATAAAAGTCATCAGGCTCATGCAAACTCATTTGGGATTGCTTGGGTACCATACAAGGGTTGGGCAGGTACCAGACCACTCAGGTTACAAGGGCAATGAAGGGGCAGAATCACTAATCAGAAAAGGTGCACGATGTGCTCCTATTGGTACAGAAATATTCCTGTGGTATAACGAAAGCAAAAACCGAATAACAGTTCAAGGTGAAGAAGCAGTCTAGAGAATGATGGAACAAGGCGCTGGGAATGAGACAGGCCATAGAGTTCATTGAAGAATCATTACCAAAATTCACAGAGTACCTTCTAAGCAAGAACAGCCTTTCAACCAGGATTCTGGTTGGGCTCCTAACAGGGCACTGTAGACTCAACAAACACATGAACAACACCGGACTGGCAGACACAACAATATACAGGATTTGCCAAGAAGATAAGGAAACCTCAACATACATTATGTGTAATTGCCAAGGTCTGACAGGGGTAAGACTTCCGATGATAGTGGAGAAACAACCGCAAGCCTCCCAGTAGATGGAGGAACTGGGGTCTGGCCGATGGAGTCGAGTAATGACAAGAAATTCTAACATAACATGAGGGCACATACATCTCATTAGATCTGCAAAGGTCGCAGCCAGAAGCACATTTATGGAACATTCACAAAAGATTTTTGTTTGAAAATATAAACAGGATGTTCATAAAATCAGTTGTGGAATCATCTGCGGCTAAAAAACAAGCTTTTCTTTCAGCCGCAAATGATTCCACAAATGATTTTATGAACATCCTGTTCATATTTTCAAACAAAAATCAAATTGCAATACCCATGACCCAAAAAGTAACTTTCAAAGTGTTACCGCAGAAGAAATATTTCCATCATTTCCATCTTTGCTGTGTGAAATTGCTTGCCTGCTTTCCAATTCCTCCAATCTCCCTGATGAGCTTGAGAAAGATAGATTTTCGTCGACAAAAATGTATTGGAAATTACATGAGAGTGCTTCAATGATATGAACAATTTCTGTGGGTTATATTTTTTGAATAACATTCTCGCTATCATACCTAATTATTTAATCGAATTTTCAATTAATACTATAGAGATGATTGAAAAAAAAAACTATCTGAATGAAAATGCGAATTTTCACTTTCGGATTCTTTTTTTTTTTTCAGTTAGAGTCTTTTCACAATATCTATCAGATGTAGTTCAATGTACAGCGTGGCTTTTGCCGGTGAAGTAGTTGTTTTCTGTTAGATATTACAAAAAAAACTCATTTTTCAATTTTAATGGAGAATGTTCTCCTTTTCATTCGGAAAAGACTTATTTCTCCCGACACCGAGTACAGTGAATATCTGAATCATCAGTGTGCTGCTAAAGCTATATTGTTTCAACTAAACGAAAGATTAGAGAATGAAATATCAGAATTTCTCGATTATATGGAATATTTGGTCACGTGGCAGAAACAATTATATAAGGGTAATGCTCATTCAATAGCTCTGATGAAAAATAACAATTCTCTATAAAAATAAATGTGTGCTCTGTATATCGTTAAAGTCCAAATTAAACTCCCGTTATGTCTTCTCCCGGAAAACAATATTTAACGCCACTCCGAAACCACTGATAATAAATATAAAAAAGCGGAAAAATGAACGGAACGCCAGATATAAAATATCCGGTCAGGATATTCTGTAGGAAATGCGGTTTACATATCTCTACTTGCTTACTTTTCACTCCCAAGAGCCTCGGTTGTTCCGGAATATTACACCCTCTCTGAACCCTATTTCATAAGGGTTGTGGAATCAGACAAAATGCCAAATAATCTTGAAGTTCGTATTAATCCAAAATCGTCTATGGAATAGGAATATTTCGAGGTTGAAAGTTTCTATCAAAGTATGTCCTAAAATACAATCCCCTCTGTGATACAGGTTGATGATAATAATAAATAATATTTATATTTTTTTCTCCAAAACTCACAAAGGCGAAAATTTCAAACTTCAAACATCGATCAGAAAAGTCTCTAAAAATTATACTCCAACATAAATATCAAGGAATTGAGAGTACTCATCTGTAGTTTTTAGTAAAAATCATTTCAAACATTATCTCTTATCTGAGTGAAGTATTCTGAATTTGAGTTTGTGTTTGTTTGTCAGTTGATCTGTCGAAACAATCATATGCAAGAATAGTATATTCTTCCACGAGCGTAGAATGCTCATTATACGCTAGTAGAAGACTATACTTTCCCTACGGCTATACGAAAATTCATAAATTTATGATGAAAGCTCAGTTTGTGGTACTTATAGGTATCTATCGAAATTATTGCCGTTATTGCCAAAAAGTAGTAAATATTATATTTTTTTTAAATCATAAAATATAAATGTACAATAAAATTAAAATAAATTCTCAGACTGATACCCTTCAGCCTGCTTAGATTCTGAATTATCATTAAATTAAAGTATCTGTAACCTATGCGAAAGCACAGTGGTCGGCAGGTTCTGCAGATCTGAAATATCTTCATATTTGTTGTTAAAACTTGTTAAAAATTGTTTTTTCCGTTACGCTGTCGTCCCCATACGAACAGCAGCCCTCAAAAGTCGAAACTTGTGCGAGCCAAGGATTAACGAGGTCTTACCTTTTCACGTGCGATTTCTAGTACTTTCTCGGGTCATCAGAATTCGAATCTGTAGTCGATAGAATTTGAACCTACACCACCAGCAGAATCAATGGCTTTGAACGCGACGTTCTCATCCACTGAGCTATCTGATCCAATTGTCCCATCATTAAAACATACTCGGAAGGTTGACAAATATTCCGAAATGTTGTGAAGAATTTACATTATGCGATTATTTTACATATGAAATAACGTTGCTACTCGGTAAATTCTTCAGATTTTTTCAATTACTTTCGAAAAATCCACTTTTAGGCACATCTGATGTTACTACTTTTAGATCAAGTATCAATAGGCCTAACTGATGTCAAACGCTCATTTGTCCAATCGTCCATAGAAAATATGAAGGAAAATATGAACACATTCCATCATAACTACGCCACTGGTTTACGAAAATTTAAAATTTGTACTTCATCACGTTGATAAAGCTTGATAATTTTACCAAGTTTGAATTTTTTTTCTCCACAAGTTTTGAAGAAAAAAAATTAAATCTAATTTTTTTTCGTACTTTTGACACCCTGCATATCAGGGGAAATGCATCTAAGGGCATACCACAACAAAAACTTCTCACCTCGAAATGAGGTGATAAATCTATATTCGGAGTTTGTCGGTCTTGTTCTGACTCACCCTTTATATTGGAATATCAGTCATAACATGAAGAAAACAATTCGTTTCAAATATTTGGATGAGTCACAATGCTGAAGTTGGAAGCGATATAGCCACGTCCACCAGCAACAAACAATTGAAAGTCGCAATCGTCCATGCGAAACATGCTAGATTGACAAACGTTGTTCCACTTTGTCTGTATTGTCACATACTAATGCACCCATTTTGATTTTCCTTTTATCCGAAAATTCCCATCTATTTTGCTGAAATCTAGCAGAAAGAAACCGCTAATAAAAAATGACGGAAGTTTCAAATACATTTTTGTGGATAAGAGTGTTTGGGGTCGTCATTTCTATAACGTTGAAAATTAGGAATCAGTTTTGATTTTGAATTTTAATATTATATTATATTATAGTTGCACTAAGAATGATTGCCAGTCAAACTGCATACCGGGTAGGACAAAAAATATAGAATTGGTACAAAAGTTATTACAGAAAATTCTGCAAAATTCTATTAAGGAGATTTGTTTGAAATCAAAATGTTTGTTGGAATGATATTAAACACAACTTCGCAAATATTATTTTTAAAGTATTAGTAATGATAATATGCATAGAAACAAACTCTCATTTAAAGTAAATGTTTTTTATTTCGAATGGTTATTGAAACACTGTACAAACCAATCAACAAATATGGAATTGGAAAAAAAAATTTGACAGGTGTTCATAATTCCAACGACAATGAATCATGACAATTTTGGTGGAGAAAAGAACAAAATAGCGGCTCCAAGATGACGGTAGACATTTGTAATTATGTTCTGATTCGATCCAAAATTGGTACCTATATTGGGGTTTTCGGGTTCCGAGATTATAAATCTTTTGTCAAAATTCATAAAGTCAAGATGACAGTACAAGATGGTAGACGAGTTTTTTGATTATGGTCAGATTCGATTAAAAAATTGGTTTGTGGGGGTTTTCGGAATCGGGGATTTTTATTTTGCAGTCGCGATCCATAAAATCAAGATGACGGTTCCAAGTTTGCGGAAAAGTTTTGTGATTATGGCCACATGAGACTCTCGTCGGAAATCATGGTTATTTGACTTTTGTTATGCAAATTTGCAAAAATAATGATGATCTAATTACATTAAAGAACGAGTCGGGTTCTATCCATTTTCGTTCAGGTCCTCGGAATAATGCAAATGTAAGACAGAAAAAATAAAATAAAATTATAGTTCAAAATACTAAGGAACAGGCTATATCATTCAGATACTTAAAAGTAAAAAAATAATTGTCAATGTAATAGAGCACTGTCAACTGACGTCACAACATGTCGATGATCAGCTGATGGGGGGACAAACAAAGAATTCGAGTTTTGTTTTTTTTTGCGGTAGTAAGTGGTTAATTGTGGTTTTTTTGAACTTTACTAAAGGACCCCTTATGTAAAAAATGTCACCGGTTAATTTTTCTGAATTTTTGTTATATTGTAGGGTATGACCTCCTGAACAAAAGTGTCCACGGGCCCAAGTCAATGCTATGGCTAGTTTTCGAGATACAGGGTGTCGAAGTTGGAAAGTGGACATTTCTTTGAAATAATAGTGCTCTCAGGAAAACATCTCAAATGTACTCGTTTCATGTGACAAATATTGCCTACCCATGAAGCAATAATTCAAGGCTGGTTTTTGAGAAAATATATTATTAGATACAGGGTAAGTCAAGCATTATTCAAAATGAAATCCTAAATCGACCATATAAAATATACATATGGCCAAACTAAGTAACACACCGAAATTCTCATCATTTCAATGTTTCAAAATTAATAAAATCAAACTTTTGTACTGGGTAAGTCAGAATGTCACTTTTTTTTGGTGACATTTCCTATATTTCTATTTAATATTTTAAGCTTTGGAGATACTTGACTGCAAATCATTCAAAATACTTTTTGTCCGACATTGATATACAGCGTGATACAAACGCTTGATGATGACAAAAATTACAAAAAAGGGTTGTTTTTATAACTCACACTGTAAATAAAAATTTCGTCGGTTAAAATTACTGATTTTTTTTTATTACTCTTAGTATGAGGCCAGAAACGTATGGCTTTGCTATTACCAGTTTTCAGGATACACAGGGTAATACATTAAGAATGGTGATTAGCTACAAATCCGTTATTATAAAAGTTATCAAAAAAGGAAATGAAAATGTCATATAGGGGGCTTTCAAAATCAAAAATTCTCTTCATGGGTAGGCAATATTTGTCACATGAAACGAGTACATTTGATATGTTTTCCTGAGAGCACTAGGTATTACTTCAAAGAAATATCCACTTTCCAACTTCGACACCCTGTATGTCGAAAACTAGCCATAGCATTGACTTGGTCCCGTTGACTCTTTTGTTCAGGAGGTCATATTCTACAGCATACCAAAAATTCAGAATAATTTTACTAATAACTTCGCTATTAGGTTTGCGATCTCTAACAATAAATATCTGCTAGTAATACAAAACTTTTCGTCTTTCATAACATCCTCCAATGTTGACTTCAATATTAACTGTAAATTCCCAGCGTTTTTGTTGTTCTACGTATTTTGGGTAGGTACATATGGTCCAGATGTTCGGAACGATCTGACTAGTATATCTCTGTACTCCAGTAGTTTATATCTGTCTCTGCCATGTTTGTATGGAAGGAAATTTGGAAATTTCACGTGCTGGTCTGAATCGGACCGATTATAACAACCCATAACAGCACAAGTCTTCATGATTTATGTCCTCAAATCTAAAATAGAAAACTGTTTGTATGATACCTATCATCAAAACAACGTATTTTTGAATTGGAAAATCCATATTTATAATACATCTACAGACTTATACACACAATTCAGACTAAGTGTCAAGAACGTGTTTTTAGAATTTTTTTCGCCGAAAATCCACAAAAAGGACACGCGTAGTCTTATATGGAAAATGGTTTTGTTTGTCCCCCCATCGAAAGTTTGACAACTGTCAAATTACGTCACTGACTCAAATGTAAAAAAGCGTGGGATGTTCGACATAAGTTCTCTTAATCTCTTGAATGCTAAGTACTGTGAAGTTAAAATTAGTAATATACATTTACATTTTTCGAGTAAGTTAGAAATAATCAACGCACTTTCTGGCACGAAACAGAAAGTGCTGTCTTATACACTAAATACACTCTTTCGTTGGATACTGCAGTCTCAATCACACATTCGAAGTGGCATAAATCCCATCAAGTAAGAGCCCTCCATCAACCACAAATCACAATTATAATTCTCAAGAATCCTGGCGGCGTTTAAGTAAGCATTCGAGACGGAAGCTGCGGTAAGCAGCGGCAAAAGCGTTTGAGCAAATACTGGGAACGGGTAGAGCCACACACACACACGCGCGAGTCATATGTAACCGCTTCAATAGTCATTAACCGCCCGGGGAATTCGATGTGAAGGAATTAGATCACCGCAGCATGTCAAACAAGCATACCTAACAGCGTTATTTGCCGCCCCACGACAAACGCGACAGCCGACACAGAACCTACCCTAATGTGGGTATCGATACCGGGGGCTGAGAAGGGTCTGCGAGGGGGATTGGTTTGTAATAGGCGAACGTTTGACGGCACGTGGATCTGGATCTCAGAAAGTGCAATGTGTATTATATAGTTTCATATCGCAATTTTTATGCGGAGTGTTACTCATAGGCTGGCGCCAAAACGAATTTGAAACGCTAAAAATAAAAAAATTAGCTGCAGGCAAGGAAGGGGTTAAAAATGTTGTTGAGGTTTCAACTTTAAAACTCTAAGAAAAAAATCAAATTAAACATGAAAACAAGCAAAATGGTGAAATAGGGCTGCAGTTTAGGGGTTGAAAACGATTTTTTGACATTTGGGGCTAAACGTGACCTATAGCGAAAAATGTTCAATAGACAAGGTGTAGATAAGAAAAAACCTAAAACTGATGATCGATACTTTTACACATAATCTCATATCAACCGTCAAATTGGCGAAAATCGATTTCTCAATATTTAATTTTTGGCTCGTGTATAAATGATTTAATTCACATGAAATTTTCTATAAAAATATGTCTTTTCTGGTGTCGAATGAGCATGATTTTTTCGCAATAAAGAAAACGACTAGTTTTCAAGGTATGTACATATTTCGAAAAAAATACCCTTACCTTCCACGAACAATTGCCTTGATGTTTTTTTTTTCTTATTTTATATACTGATACCACTTTGGCAAATGATGCAAAAACGCATAATTGACAATAAAGCTTCTTTATCAAATTACAGTTATAATAACATTTTAAAAATATTTTTGTTCCTTCAATAGAATTATGACATTTAAAATACAAAAAAGAACTGTTTCACTAAGTTTCAAGAAGAATTTCCAAATGTGAAATCTGAACTGGCTACTTCAAGGCAATTCTTTCATTTCGATTTGAACTTTCAACATCAAGTTTATGGTAACAACCATCAATGTAAGAAAAACAAAACTTCACACTTTCGAATTAATCGCATTCGTCCACCAAAAATCTTTGACCATACAGATCAATCACGGACTGAACGGATTTGAGAAACCGAACGATTAAGATTGACCTCCACTACAATCTGTCGCAAAAAGGAACGATATAGACTAATCTGAGCAGTCCGATGTAAAAACCGAACGAGCTTAATATTTCTGTCATTTAACACCATCTATTAGCAATTTCTGGAATCTGTACAAACTACGTTGAAGTATACGTCATTTGTGATCAATGACCAATATTATTTGAACTCACGATTATAAAATGGGCAAAAAACGGATTAATTCGCGTAGCAATGTTATTTTCTGCATGAGGACTCCTTTTCGTCTATTTTGCCGCTATCTCACATAGGTGTCCTCGTGAGAAAAGTAGTTTCCAAAAATATTTGGATAGTAGGAAAGCATTGGTGTTCTTTCTGAATTTGTGCAGGATGTTTGCCCCAGGGAACACCTCCCGAAGCAGTAGGTTCCATATCTTTGCCTTTCTTTGGAAGAACGAATCATGGAAAAGAGATCGAAAGAGTATCATCCATGATTATATCTTTTAAACAGAGACAGATCAGCTAGCCAGCTTTCCTGCGGTGTTCCGCAGTGAGCGAACGATACGAAAGGTTGTATTTTTTACAGAATATAAAATGTCATTGTGTTTTTAGGAACTGCACTCCATATATGGGAATTGTATTCCAGAACAGGATGATCTGTGCCTTATCAGTTGGCAGGAAGTAAAATAGCTTTTGGCAGCAGAACCAGTTAGTGTCACTTTTGACACATGGGATTGTCATGAAAGGGTACAGCTTATGGTAATATCGAGCATCGAAATGGAAGACTTTATCTGGCATGATTACGCTGACCTCCGGGAAATGGGACTTTCTATATTTTAATCGTTCACGTTTCTTCCCGGTTATTTTCTGGTTTCACGAACTGATATTAGAGCTTTGGAGAAGGAAGCTACACCCTTATTCGTGAATTTATGTGCTGGACAATAAATCATTGATATGGAGAAGGAAGAGTGCTTATGCTAGAATGGATCTCTGCGGATAGAGTGTTTGATGAAACTCCATCAACCACCTCGTCTGATAGAAGGCCAGATAGTGAAGATCACAAATGGGAGTGGAAAAAGTCATAACATAGAAACGTGACAAGGAGACCCTGTTGTCAAAGATGATGTCGTTAGATTTATTGTTCCAAAATGAACGGCGTGGCAGTTTGTATAATAAAAAGATTGTGCCATATTATTCGACAGAAAATAAGTGATGTCGGAAGAAGTAAGAGAAAACTATTGAAACTTTTTGGGGGTACAATAAGTATTCGCTGAAGAACTCTCCCTAATTTGCGATATAGTGAGCCAGACAATATGTGAGAATACATTCACCAGCCGGATTTCCGTTATGTATACTGAGTGTTTTCATTTAGTGCTGCTGAAGTCAGCAATTGTAGGATTGAACCATCCTATAGATGCAACTTTCATATGACTCGATTGTCTTCATGAGTTTCAGAACCATATTAATATTTTCTCACCTCCCCGTACGATCTGTTGTGACTGTCCCCGTACTGGATCTTTCGACCGACTTCAATCTGGCAGAGGAGTATGGTAATGTACACAGCAATCAACAAATCCCAATCAAGTACCCTCGAAGACCTCCATCGTCCCGAGTGTCGGCAGTAGATCAAAGGCGCAATAAGGGCGTTAAAGGGCGGACGGGGGGCATCATTAGCCGGCCGGCCACTGTGCTAAATGCCGGCCGTTTATCATTCGGCCACCTTGACTAGCAATTTGTCATCGGACGCTGGTCTCTGCAAATACTGCCCCTGTACCCCTGCCTGTTTGCGAAAGACCGCTCTTGCCCTTAACCCTACGGTAAATATGGCCTGCGTCGTGTACGAAGCACGCAAGGTGGACGATGTTTACGGTTTAATGGGAATGTAACCGACGGGAGTAGGGGGAGAATTAGGGCTGGTCAGTGTGATTCGATATCTGTTTTACATATTTTGTTTGCTGTGATAATTTATAGGTCATGGAATTGACAGGACTCATTCAATTCAATAGAACCGGCACAGAACACAAAATATATTTTGCTCACGACTTCAATCATCAACATTCCCATGCTAAAGTAGTGTTGAGTATTCAAGCCCACTTTGCCGCTATGTTAACAATAACATTCTTCATCTTTGAAACATTGGTAATCTAAATTGGGCAAATGAAGAGCACACGAGAAAAACGATGAAAGTCCAGGAACGATAAATTTTCAGGAGAGAATTTTTTTATTTAAAATTTGGATTATTAGCAATTCGGTTATGTATTTTCAGCAAGTAAGAAAAACAGGCCCTCCAAATATGTTATCTTACTTATATTAATACATTTTTCGACTATATCAGACCTGCCTATCGTAAGATATCCCTCGAAATCTAATATAATCACATATTTTTTCTGGGAAAAATTATGAAAGTCCGATTTTTGTGAGAAATTTGTTGGCGGTTTCAATAATAATATTTTCGCCACCTTATTCTAATTTAACCTATGAATGTTCTTATTCAGGCGATGAATGAAGAATGAAGAAGTTATGTTACAATCAATGAATTTGATTTTTTTTTTCTCAAACACCACATTTGGTCAAAATTGGTCTTAACGTGCGGGTGTGAGACTTAGTTACCGACAATTTATTTAATTTCCTCTCATTCTTTTGTGTTGAATCATACCCGTTCAAATTAAATACCAATGATACATGAGACAGACGATTTTCATATGCGAAAAGCAGATGTGTTGATGATTATAATTTTCTTCACCAAAATGGTACATTTCAACATAGAGAGGGTAGAAGATTTCACAGTTTGACAGAAGTACGCACTTGCTAGTTGCTACTAAAAATGCTACTTTTTCAAAGAAAATGGTGTCTTGACAATGCCATTATTTGAGAGATGTCATGACATGAAGTATCGCATCATTCTTGAATTAGGAACAAACCCCAACTAAAAATTCACATAGACCGATTACCCAAAATATTGCCATATGATGCGGACTCCACTGGTGATACTCTATCTCACAGCTCTCGAACTTCAGAGAAAACTATTGATAGGTATGCCTTTCTCCTGGAAATATGAAGGCATGTTCACTCAAGGCAATATCTGCATCTTTAATTGCTTCCGATCGATTTAGGCGAATATTTCTCGGAAACCCAGACGATTCCACTTTTCAAATTGAATAAGAACTCGACTGCCAGCAAACTAGTTCGAGAAAGTGCTCGATTCAAAGAGAACATATTTACTCGGCATCAGTATCTCGGAATGGTCTTTGAGAGCCACCATATTTAATTATAGAGAACGTGTGATGTTTTAATCATTATAAGTAGCTACCTAGGAGTTCGAAACCTTATTTGTTTTCTTGCACAAAGTCTGAGTAAACGCGAACGGATTATCTTAATGGATGGCAAATATTTTGATATCATACGCGGGATTAGATGAAACGTAATACGTATATCATTGAATATTTATACAATTATTTGCTTCTCCCCCAGTTTTTTTCATTCGTTTCCTTTGGTACTTCATAACGATGATATCGTTAATGCTCCTCTCAAGTACTGATTTTGTGCATTCCCTGTCGCGGACATAATCATGTTTTCGATGGTTCACCCTTGTCGTCGGTCCTGAAAGAATTCGTGAAGAAGTAGGGTTTATTTGGTGAAATAATTATTGGTATGAACCATAATAGATCCTCATGGGTCACAGAATTATGTGTTTTTCAAATTGTTAATCAGAGTTCATAATCACTCCAAAATTCCTCACCATCACGAGTCATTCATATGTATATTTGTGGAATTTCGATTATTTTCAGAAAGCTATCCACTATCAAAAAATAAAAATCCAGATTCAGTTGTATTCTGAAGTACGGAATGTTTGGTAGCGACTTGCATAAATGAATGCATTATAGAAAGTGTGAGCACTGTCTACTTCGTGTGCAGAAAAACAGAGGAAGAGTTGAGTATTCTCATTCTTCAAAAGTTGGGACGAACAGGTATACTGAAAATATAAGAAGGTCAAGGACAGACATTTGGCATACACCTGATTTGAGTGTTTGATAATTGGAACTTATGTCATCCAAGCATAATTTTGTTGCCCACTCTTGGGGTAGGAATTCATTAGCAATAGTGAATTGTCTCCGAAATTGTTATGATGCAAAGGCAAGTCGTAATTAATTGTATAAAAGGTCCAGTTGGAGTCTAATAAGAATAACAATGTGCACTGGAGCTGAAGCCCTATAAATAAATCAGTGGAGGGGAGGAAGCTGAAGCTTTTAGGAAACCAGACTGTATCAAAGGCAACAAGGAACGGTTAGATAGGTGGTTGTTAAACTTTACTTCCTAGGCCTCCAAAAGTGTGATGATGTGGGTAAAATGCTGATTGTTCGTTAATCTTCAACATCTTTTGGTGAACGTTGTTTGGGTGAAGCCCCCACAACAGCATTCTTCCACAAATCTGGAAATACATCTTATTCAAAGCAATAGTTTGAATATCCTTTGAGCCCATTGAATCCCTTCGATGAGTTTTTTATATCAGAAATGTTTTAATAATAAAAAAGTCGATAACTTCTCCAAAGTCAAAGGTGGCGATATTGAGTTTATTTGTTTTAAAAGAGTTCACAACCTTCTCAGAAGACTGATTGGAAGAAATGAAATCAATGATGAACCTATTCCTATTGAATGGATATCTGTATTATATAGTATGTGCTGTTTCTGTAGATAGACAGATATAGATTGAACGCACAAAAAAATATTCAAGTTCTCCATTGTGACATAGTCCAGTAAGGTATAGAATATGTTGCTATGATTATAGTTGGTACGTCCATCAACTAAGTCAGTTTGAGATGATGGTGGGTATGGTGTTTGAAGTAGAGGTAAATATTACTCCCCAATATATCCAACTAAAACAGGCGTCCTACAGAGTTCCTAGTTAAGCCCCCATTTGTACTATGATTTTTCGCAGATCTAGACGATGAACTCGATAAAATACGCGGATAACACAAACATTTTGGCGAATACAACCTAAAAATATAACAGTCACGAGAGAAATAATGCAACTAGGTAATTATTTGTATGGGTATGCCGATCAATTATAGAAATTAAGTTCCAAGCAGAACCCACAGCAAAACGCTCTAACAAAGTAACCCCGTATAATTATAAAATTGATATCAGTCGCAAAGACGTTGTCTCCTAACTTCATTACAGCATCAAACTACACGAACAACGAACCAAATCTAACTCGATTCGAGCAGCTTCTTTTATCCGAAACACTCAACAGAAATAAAAAAATCGTAATTAAGTCAAACATCGCCACCGAGTGGTATCGCTTAACGAAGCCAACGAAGCGTTCCGTCCATATTAAGACCCCTTCAACCCCTTTTCAACATTTCGACGATCTCGCCCTTCTGCATCCCTTTCCTCAAGATTGTGTAATTAGCAACCCCGAGGCAAACATAAGCGCCAGCGTCCGAGAGATTTTGAGCTTCGGCCATGGAAAACGGACAACAGAGCGTCGTGACGGTCTCGGCGTCGCGGAGATTAAAACGACGCACTAATAACGGCCTCCGAGAACAATTCCTGATACGCGATAAAAATAATCTACCTGCCAATATCGGGGATTAATGAACAATATTGTTTCAATAAGAGCATTGTTGGAGGATACCTTAATCGGTTCATAAAGAATATAACGGCGATTGTATTTTTTTATGGAGGCCCTCTCTCCTCGGACATATAATGGTGGATTGTTTTATTATTGGGTATTGTTGAAGGGCTCTTCGGGGATATTTATGGACCATATTGGGGATGAACTATTACGATATGCGCTGTAGATCGGCTGGGTTATTACACTATATGTCATGACATGATTTATAGTTAATGGATTCCTATTTTCATTGAATAGAATGTCTTGGAAACCAGACAAATTAATGATCAATGCGTTACTAGGAAAAGAAGGTCGACGAGTATTAAATCGGGCTGAAGAGTCAGGTGAATGGGAAACTATAGGTCCACTCTGACCACATAACAATGTAATCAAGCTATCCGGAAAGTAGAGCAAGAATCATTCTGAAAAAATTTGTCTGACATCCAGCGAAGCCCGTATCCATAAGACTCCATCCAGAGAGCCGATTCAGGAGCTTGGATCATTTAAACGTACAGACCGTTCCTTTACAGAAAGAAGTATTAGGGCTCCTAGCTAAAAACCACTTCCTAGACAGCCGAATCATGGACAACCAACCCCAGTCGCAAATATTTGTTTCCAACAAAATAATCACAACACAGTCGATAAGACGCACGATAACTCGTTCCGCATCTGTCGAAAGAGAAATAAAAATATGGTGTACCACAAGGTTCTGTTCTCGCACCAGTGCTGTTTTTATTATATATGAATGATTTGAAGGATGTTTATATTGGTGAAAAACCACTGTTTTTGCGAACGATACGTCCATACTTCATAAAAACAATAGTAAAAGATGCTCGTAAGCAATATACTGTTATATAAATGGGCTTCTATAGGGCCTTTTTGGCCTTTACTATAAGCCGCAATTAAGGTTGCTACCCTCTGCTACTCTGTGACTAGGGGCCGTAGCTACAGATGGTAACACAGAAACTTTAGATGATAACAAAATACAAATATTTTATTTAAACAACCATTGGGGCACAGTTATATATACACAGGGACTTAAATATTAATATAAAATAAATGTCTTACCCTACAGTAATAACACTACTGGGTGCAAGGCCCAAAAGGGCCAGGCCCATAGCCAAACTGGCTCTGAACCTTAATAAATAAAACAACAATCTTGGCTGGAACTTGAATATGAATCCCTTGCACCATAAATGAGTCTTCATTTATAGTAGTCTGTTATTTACATTTAGCCGATACAATGACACTGTGATCGGTGTAACCCAGTGTCATGGCCAAGCTGTCATCAGACTCATTTATGGTGTGGCATGGTTCCCAAATTGATTAATAAATAATAACATACCAACGACCGAACATTTCGTACTCCAGCCATACACAGCGTGCTCTTGCCATTCTTGACAATACTGTAATACCAGCAGAATACAAACAATACTTAGTTCATTCATTTACACCTCACTTAACTATAATTTATATGCAAGCAATAGTACTTCCCTAGACTATTGTTGTTGTATCACTAATGTCATCTTCGATTCATCCCAGATATTTCTGGATACCTCTATCGGCTTCTAGATGACTTCACGGCCTACCAACGTAAGTATGCGGTGACGTCAACCTGTTTACGAGCTGACTGAATTTCGTTATGATTTGTTTCTTCACCGGTTACGAATTACAGCGTCGGCTCAGGATCACTACAATACCAATTTACCATACACAGCCGATATATTCAGTTGTAGACAAATACTAGAAAAGCGAAAAAAAACATTTCAAGGAACCAGAAAATGAAAAACTTTTTTATTGAAATATCATGGAAAGATTTGTTTGTTCTAAATACGATTCCAGAGTAATCATCACCTCGTAAAACATACCCTCATGGCTCATCAATGGACGTCAAAAGTCCATAAAATTTAAGCACCCATAAAATGATTCATTCACAACATTGAGGAGTACGCCTTCATCTCGCTACTAGGCCAGTAGAGATAAAAATTAAAAATCAAAAATTTAACAATTATTCCAAAAGTTTTCAAACTTTGGTCAAATATGTACCCCTTCCGAAATACGCAACATTGTCAAAATGGCAATTAACTTGAATTTTGCTGTATAGTCGTTGAAAAAATTCTAAAGGTTCTGCAAATTCGGAGTAGTATTAAATATATTATTTAATATCACAATTCAAGTTTGCAACCAATTTAAGTGGACGGAATATTTCTTTTATTAAAAACTAATGTTTTTCTTTGATATACCACCAAAAAATTCTAAAAATTCTGCAAACTTGGCAGATAGATCGGAAAAATATTCCGAACAGTTGTACAGATTTCCAACCATTTTTTACGTTAACCGGAACATATATTTTTTTTAATCGCGATCATTTTTTTGATGAAGGTGGTCTCGAAATAATTACAATAATGCAATCTGCAAAAATCCAATTATTTTAAAATAAGATTAAAAACCTTTCCCGACCTTGTAATTAAAGTTTCAAAACTTTTGGAATTATTTTGAATTGATTGTCTATTTCTACTGGCCTATACTGCTTCGAGAGTCATCAATATGTTGCAGCCTGACTTAATGGGGTGTCAAATCTGAGTGTGACTATTATCAGAGACATTGTCAAGGTTCCAAGACGTAATCAAACACAATGTTATTTGAATATCTGGAATTACATGAGTCTTTGATGTTGCACCGTCGCGTCGGGTGGAAACTTTACGGTCATTTTCGTGAATTATTGAACGTCTGATCTCGGAAAACAAGAATGTCAGAAAATGTATATCGACAATCGAAACTTTTGGCTCAAGAGTAAATTACCTTTATTTTTGACAATACCGATAACTGTTATTAATAAAAGTTGATCAGAACTACAATAACAAATAATTTTTGAAAATATCGGAAACTTTATCTGTTATCAGTTTATTCGTTGAAAATTTGCTAACCTTCACGTCTCCTAACCTCTATGTTGCATTATTTTGATGATGCATTAAAATAAATATTACATAGCAAAATTATTCATTTCACAATAATTATTAACTTCATAAATACAGTGCTAATAATGTTAATTGCAAGCCTGTAATAGTTTATCATCAATTCACTATTGCTTCAACGCATCCGCCTTCTCTTACAATACAGGTTTTCGTTCTAGAAGAAAATTCCCTCAATACATTTATAATTATATTCGGAGTTAATTGTTAACGTAATCATCATCTCCGAACGTTCTACATTTATGAATGGCCTGTGTTTATGTATACCTTTTCGTTCAAGTAACCCCAGAAGAAAAATCTAATGGGGTTGAATCTGGCGACCTAGCTGGCCAATATCGGAATATCTATGAATTGACCTTCCATTAAAGAAATTCTCAAGGTATTACCTTACTTCCATCGTACTATGATATGTTGTGCCGTCCTGCTTGTACCATACCTGTTCCCGTTCATGTCTTGGAAGATCACGAAGAAAATTCTGCAACTGATTTCGTCATAAATTTAGGTATCTTTGAGAAGTCATAGATTTAAAAAAAAGCCAATTATTTTATTCTTGTAAATGCCGCATAAAGTATTAATTTTAAAATAATATTGATGGCGAATTTTGCGAAGATATCGTTCCATTAGACGTGAATGTAGCTTCGTCTGAAAAAATAATTTTCCCGGCCAAAAAAGGATCGTTTTCTAGCTTTCCTTGAATGAGAAAACAAAATTCTAGTCTCCAAGTTTTAACGTGTTTGGTTTCTTGATCGAAGACGCACTTGAAATGTCCATTTTTCTCAAAATTCGTAAAAAGTGCTGAATTCGCGAACATAGTTAGTTGCGCGGCTGCGCGGAGAAAATAAGGTAAGGAAAAATCTAAAATAAAAGTATGATTCATATTTCTTGACAAGACGTAAATAATTTTCTTGTTACCTATATCTTTAATGACTCCGCTCGGTTAATCAGTTGTGACGCTATTTCTTTATATATAGCTCTTGTTATTGTTGAATGAATTCATAAAAATTCGATAGAAAATGTTTGAAAAAATTCTTTAAATTTTTTGGTAGATTTTGAATATTTCACTAGTTAAATCACATGCAAAGAAAGTTACTCGATTTTTTATTTATCATGGCGACTGATTAAAATATTGTCGCACTTATATTTTTGAATGTGAAATATGAAAAGTTTCAACGAGAAACATATATTTTTCTCAACCGCTGACACATGCATATATTTTCTATATTTCCATCGAAAATTTCATTCCATGTACGCTCTCCACATCAAAGTGATATTAATTGATTCCCAAAATAGCTCAACAGAAGAACCATTATCATTGAGGCTCCAATACCTGACTACCTATTATATGCCTCCCACTACCATTACGTCTCGAATGCACAGCCCGCTAGATTAAAGACGCGTTATTCAACGTTTAGCCTAATGGCCGTAGAGCTCTAGATGGCATATAATTAGATCAAGAGTGTTGCCGCTTTAATTCACATACGAGAGAAGAGCAAGTGAGACAGAAACAAACATAGACGGACCTCTGCAGTAATCTGGTCCGGGGTTTCAAACAAAAACATATCTATCCGAGATATATAAAAATGTATCGGCCGCGTTTCGGAGTAAGCTCTATGTGTGCTGACCAATGCAGATTTAAAATTGGGTATTCGGTCGGACAAAATCACAAATATTATGTAATTGGGAATTTGAGAATCCATAGTGAATTGAATGATGAATTTACTAATTATATAAAAGTGAACACAAGAATATACTGAAGTTCGTAGTTCTACCAGCCGAACTCTTCCGTTCTTTTCTCTTTCATCTCTCATTTTTGACTATGTCTATTGCGATATTCCTGCAGTTGAACAAAATCAGGCGACTAATATATTCATCCCTGAAACCTTTTTATCAATACTTTCCTCAATTTCTGGATGTACTCAGAATTTCTCTTACCAGAATTCGCATCAATATAGTTCAAATCGAGGGGTGCCAGTTTCTTTTATATCCTGCATGAACATGGAAGGGTTCAATGGCATCAAGTCGTTGCTCTCTTCTGTCAAAAATCTTGAATTCATAACAGCCTCACAATCGCAAATCACAGAATATAACTCCTCATAGGTTAGGCATGTATTTCCTGAGTGTTTCTTCAACAACCCTTTAATGGGTTGTATAAACGTTGTCACCAACCGCCACAACATGCTACCGCTCCATTCAAAATCTTGTATGGTTCCGAATTTTATTTCAATCGCACATTCAGAAACGATTTTCAGTTACGATCCTTCTTTTTTTTCCTCATCACTAAACATATATAATTGAAGGACGTCCTTGGTGAACAAGATATCTTCTCAAAAATAAAATGAATGAATCAGGCGATGAAGCACTAACAATTTTCAGCTGTACTGCTCTATAGATGGCACAATTGAATAGACATGTCCCCACCTTTTTCTTGGAACGTAGGAAAAGTTATCCAGCTAAATCTATTGCCAGTGCAGTAATTCGAAAACAACTTTAACTTTTTTCCCCTACAGGGGAATACAATCATTTTTTGACTAATCAAATGACGAGAATAAATGTCACGTGTCATCAAATACTTGGACAATCCATTGTCTTTCGTGAGGGACGTCACGGACATTTTAGGAGTTTTTAAATGTGTATTCAAACTTCTAGTTTCTGTCAGTTCGTTAACTCCCAGTCTAGTCCAAAAACTGTTTTTGTGATTGTGTTTTACAAATGAATAATCATGGTTATAAGTGAAGTTGAATTTATGAAGAAACACCCGGCGATTTCTTTCCACGGGTAAGGTTTGCTGTTGATCTTGATTCTTTAATTAAAAGGCAATTCTGTCAACACCATTCTCTCTTCTTGGAATTTCATGATAAATATGTTCGTTTCAAATCGAGATCATACATGCTATCCTAAAACTGCACTTAACTCTGTGTAACATATTTCAACGGTGGAATAATTGAATAGACAAGACAATGGACATATATGAATTGCATTTGTATTACAATCGTTGAGGGAAGTGGGATCCAGAAGATCGTAAAAAACAGCTTTCAACATCAGCTCAGGATCGTGGCAATTAAAAATTATGCCATTTGGGTTCTGTAATGCTCCAACTTCATTTGAAAGATTGATAAAGAAGGTTCTGAAAGGACTCGCATGGAAGAAGTACACCTCGTATACCTCAGCGAAATGATTGAGTTGGAAACTCAATTCGAATAAAGAATGGAAACTATCGAGATAAATGAAATCAAAGATGAACAAATGGAAGAGTTGAAGGAAACCATGAAAGTTGAATCAAAGACGAAATCGAGTCAATATTTAAAAAATGAGAGCAAATATCCCAACAATTTACTATGTCCATCAACGTATTGATTGGCATTGCAAGAGGTGTTAGCCAATATTTTACGTTACCGCCCAAAAACAGAAGGAATATGAGAAAATAATGAAACATCTGGAATTAGACCCACCTAGAACACGTATACAATTTACATCTGATCCTTGCAGAAGTTTGAATCTGACATTGCACGCTTAATCCGACTGGTGCATCTAGCTGCACCACGAAACTTAATGTTACGACTGGCGGTTCAAGCATTTTTTGCTTAACTTCGCGAGCAAAAAACCAAGCAAGCGATAATAATAGCCCGTTTAACACATTAAAATTGAGGAAGATCCATACTAATATTGAAGCTGCAGTGAAAAAAAGATGATGGAAGTGTTGCTAGAGAAAAGATGCCAAAATTGTAGAAAATCCGGGCACTTGTGTAATCAATGTCCAAAATTCAAAAAATCTTCAACGACGTAGAATGATGAGAAGCAGTAACCATCAACCTGTACCCAGCACGCCTCGGTAAACGACACATATGTCGCTATCATTTAATGGCAAAACAAAGGTGTCTTCGTAGACGGTCTCACGGCTCTACGCTCATTACAATTCTTTCAATCCTTTCTTGAATCAACTACTGTATTCGCTGACCTTCGCCAAAATGCTCTCGGACCTCCACTGATTCATACCCGGAAAGTTGCCGGGGTAATTATGTAAAAGAAAAGAACGGCTTAATTCAACGTCGGACCTGCACGCTATGTCCGTCACGGCTAACTCGATTAGGCCGTCGAAACTCAGTGTGCGCTTTCGAAAATCTGAAAACCTCGGCGGGTTTGCATAAGTGAACATCTCAAAGTCCACTCGCAGATCAAACATTTTGCCTAGCTTTTAACGTCGACTCTCGAGGAGGCTTAATTATATATCCTGTTCGTCGGTCTGTGATGTACTTATACGTCCGAATTACTACTACGTACGTGGAAGTTATGGTTCCAGTGAAAAATATGGAGTTGATCGGTAATAAAGGAATTTCAATTTACATGAGATTTCACATAATTTTAAGAATAAATATTTGGTGTATATTTCCATAATTTCAGATATTTCTGAAGAAACGATAGTTTTCCATTAATATGACAAATGAGTGCCCCAGCTCTTGATAGCTTTACAGAACTTTCTTGAATTGTCATTACCGGCTGAAACACGTATTAAAAATTACTTATTTAGTTGCATTCAGTGCGTTTCAGATACGGAGGAGTCAACTCTTCTTAAAACATCCAGTGACGTACCCCCAAGGAGCTGTCCTGTTGCTATCTAGTGACGTACCCAAAGGATCTAGTCTTGGACTTGTCTTATTCGTGATTTACACATAAAATTTAAAGTGCTCCGAAACAATCGCATTGGAATAAATGATTATTTTTGATGGTTCATTATACAATAACGTCACCTCCAACATTTGTTTGGGAGTACGGTCGTCTAAAATCTTCAGTTTGAGATCATATTTCACAAGAAGTTCGGGATTGATTTTAGCACATTTTCGTTCGTTCTCTATTGAATAACTCAACTTTCACTAAGTATGGTCTGCCGTTCGGACTCTCAGTCATTTTCCTTCTTCTTGAGATAGAGTTGATTTTTTGTCAAAAATTGATTTGTATTTGGACCTTTTCCAATTACGATAATATTAATATTGTTTTTCAGTAAATTCAAAACTGTGTTTTGACGAAATTCAACAATACCATATTCAGCTCCTTATGACGTTCTAAGTCACAACATTGCAAAGTTGTTCTCATAGAAAATTTTGCCAAGTACCTATCGAACAGATACCTGCCGACAAATTACCTATTGTATAGGTTTTTTGAGGATGAGGAATTCAAAGGAAAAATTTCGAGATAAAAGTCGAAATTTTGAGATAAAGTCGAAATTTTGAGGTATATCTACAGGGGAATTTTAAAGGTCAGATGCCTCAAGCTTAAAATTGGTGGAAGATGAATCTGTTGATTTCGTTTCAAACTTTTGGCTTTTTCCTAGCGGCCCTAATATTTGTGGAACCTGTAGCTTTAGCCTATTCAGCCTTGTGGGTAAAACACCCCCGTGTATCTACCCAGTACATCGGCATTCAAATTTTCCTCCATTAACTATTGGTAGAAGTCCCATTTATCATAAAACCACACGAATCCGTTCCGGGGGACATGGCTTTGCCGCTAAAGTAACATAATATCAAAAAAGTATTCACTACTATACAAGAAACTTGAGAAATTCTCTGATAGGAAGTTTTCTAGTAACATTTATGTATAAGTCATAGTTTATGAGAAAATCGATATTAAATTTCATCAAGATTCCCAATATGGATTGCATTAAACGATTTTGATGAAATTTTGATAAAAGTTATTCACGTTATTATCTTTGATTTCGTAATCGTTTCAGAAAACTTTCAAAGAAAGAAATCGATTTTTATCATATCCGGTGAACGAGGAGTTCACTTTTACCGAATAATATTTCCTTCGAATTACTTTCTCATTTAAACCTGAAAAAAAAATATCATGAGTTTGTTTGTTGAGAATGTGATCACGCATCGAAATACATGATGAAATAGAAGGCATTCCATTCAAAAAAATATAATTTCTTGAAATATTTTGAGGACGCCACTGTAATTTTTTTTTCATTCTTCGGAATCGAGATGACCATAAAAAATGCTACTTGTTTGTCAATAGACAAACGAATTCTGGTGAATACACCAGAATTCGTAGCGTTAAAAATAACGGAGTTAGCAATAGTGCTGACATAATTTGGAACAGGCTCTATACCCATACATACGTGTGACTATAAGTCACGTTCAAAATCCGATTTAATTTTTCCTTCGAGCATGCAGAGTTTCCTGGAATTTTTTTTTACATAAATGAACAAATCCATATTCTTGACAAAACGAAAATTTTCAATGACTTCAATGGTTGTCGAGTTATAAAAGAAACAGACTCCTTTGACCCAAGACATGGCTTTTCTGGGAAGAACAATTATTCACTCAAACAAATTCTTTAAAAACTGTTATAATATTTACCCTATACTACGAGTTTTGGAAGTAGAAGCAAGAAAAATGGGTATGTGGATAAATGCTATACCAAAGCAAATGGAAAATCATCCACATGTACTTATGGAATAGGTACTTTCTTCGGCATATCTCCTCACTACGACCGTTGAATTATATCTGATAGATACTTGGCAATCTTTCTACAAGAACTACTTTGTAAGTTTACTCCCCGAGGGATTTCAATTTTATTTTTCGTCATATTCAGTTCGAAAGCAGGGAAATAAAATTCAATGGTAATTCTTGATAAACATCAGAGAGAAACTTTAATTTGTTTCTATATACCCGATGAACTGAATTTTGATTTTGGCAAGTGACAATAAAAAACACTTCCAAAATCTGCCTCCCTCTCCTCCACAAATCGCCACCCACGCCAAGACCCACCCTTATTACACAAGTCGATACAAATAATCCCTGTGCAAGTAATTCAGCTCGGCTCGGGCGAAGGAAAGCGAATTCCGTTATGAGGATAGCGTTTTCTGGTCACGATCCCAGCTGTCGCCACAGATTACTTGTATGGAGACGTGTTAATGCGCCATATCTGCTTTCCTTCACCTTGTATACGAGATTGTCATCAGGCTAATGTATTTGATATCTTAGGCGGGCGATATCCCGACACATAAAATATTCTCGCTACATCTTTTCCTTCCTTCCTCTACTCCCCGCATCGGTTATTGGCTGATTCAGGAAATGTGTCTTTGCTCTCAGCTACTTCGTGGAGTTGCCAATTTCTGCCGGAAATATTACGACGTTTTTGTATATGTGTTTCATTATAATTTTCTTTGATGTGTGACCTGGATTATATCTTCATCAGTGTTCATGATGATCACGAAAAGCTGTTTCTAGTTTTACAGATCAGAAAAACATATAATGAACTCATTATTATTTAGGATATTATAGTTGAAATTGCAGGAGAGAAGATAAAGACGAAAGCTGTAGAATTTATGAAGAAAATCGTATAAAAGAGTATCGAGAATCATACCAACAGAAACGTGATAATAATGTGAAGATTATGAAATGAAAAAAAATAAAAAAATCCATGAAAATTGATCTGTCTAACTGTTTGTGCGATAGGTTGTCATAGCGTAGTCTAACAAGGTAATTCACGGTGGATAAGAAAACTGGACGTTTCCGGTGAACCAAAGGCAATGCATTCGATTTTCCCAGAAAATTTGAGATTTTGTAGAAAAATTTCGGATACAAAAGTTGTAGATCTTTTTATTGCCAATAACTTCCTTTTCCAGCTTTTTTTTGTAGGAGGTTAATTTCCGCTGCAAATCGTGGGAAACCATTTTTACCCCCAAAAGTTCACCTCATTTCTCCCTTCTATCATAATCAAATCTTTATTTATGTCCTTGTTTATTCTTTGTACCTATTGAGGTAACATGAAATTATTATTCTCGAAAGGTTTCAACTGTTATTTTGAGTTTAGAACAAAAATTTGAAAAATTTATTTTTAAAAATCTGTTCGCATACCTATTGTTGTCAATGCGTGAACCTTGTCATTTTTTGACGTTTGTAGAAAAATGTAATTTTTTTCATTCATTAATTCATATTTACTTTCTACATGAATAATCTTTCACTAAAAAAAGTGAATTAGAGTCCCCATTGAAATGCCACAAAGAATCCAAACAAAACCTTAACTCACGAAACGTTACAAAATATTAATTAAATGAATCTCCTGGGCTCTGCATAATTAATAGACGATGTATCAAGGAGGAGCACTAGATTTTAAAGAAGCAGGCGAACGCAGGCAACCGCCTTATACTTGAGGGAGCGGGCAAAGTTTATTTTTGAGCCAACTAGCAACTCACCTGTAAGGGTTGATTACTAAATCAGCATCTGAAGTTTAGCGTGTGCGGTCATTCATTAAACTCGAGAACTTTCGGAGTTGCTTACTATATGAGAATATTAGGCCAATCCCGCGGGCATCAGAATTAATACAATTGGACATTAATCGATATCAAGTATATTTTTGCTCGAATAACTGAAAAAATTTTAATCCAAGGAAATCTGTACAAGTGTAGAAGGGCAAATTAATTAATTTTCCCGATAAGTTACTGCGTTCACAAGACTGCTTGAATGAAATTATAATTTTTGTTAGCAACGTATCCTACACTGAATTTGCCTCTGAATCTGAAAAACTGTGTTCAAATTAACCAAAGAAATACTTCTCTATTTTGAAAAACGTTGACGTTTCGGAGACTGTATCGGTAAAAATTTGGTTTACTGGAAATCTGTTATACAGTGACCGCCAAAAAGTATGTACCATATGGGAAAAAAGTTTATTATTAGAGTATTGAAAAAAAGATTCTTGGGAAAAGTTTGTGCATGTCCTATAACCTAAAAATCGATTTTGACACATGTCACGTGATCGCTGGTATGGCGGCAAATTGAAAAAAATTACTATGAGAACGCAAAAAGTGGGGTAAAATGGCAAGATATCGAAAAAAGTTATTTGAAAAAGTTGCTTACACATATGCAAAGTTTGAGAAAATTATGTGGGAATATTGAAAACAGCAATTTTTTCAAATAGTTTTCTAGCTTTAGAAAAATATCAAATTATTTTCTTATGAATTGTTTGACCATACTGAAATATTTGTATTCCGATGATAATAACAAAACTTTCTCATTTTCTCCACACCAGACAGAGAACACTAAATTGAAAAAATTAAATTTTGTCAGAACCCTTGCTGTTACATTGGTTCGTATCTAATAGATATATCACAATTCCACTATTATTGCGATGATAGGGAGATCCAAAAATATCGTGTTTTTCAGATTATAATCAATTTTTGATGATAATCGTGCACGAATGTTTCACTTTGCACATAATCTTAAAAATAATGCGTCAAATTAAAGAGGCTTGAGTTTTCAACATTGCATGCGAAGTGAAACGCTCTGGCACGATTATCATCGAAACTTGATTATAATCTGGAAAACATCATGTTTCTGGAGTGTCATGTCATCACAATGGTCGTGGAATTCTGATATAACTGTTAGATACGAACCAATGTAACAGCCAGGGTTTTAACAAAATCCAATTTTTTTAATTTAGTGCTTACTGGTGTAGAGAAAATGAGGAAGTTTTGTCATTATCATTGAAATACAAATGTTTCAGTATGGTCAAGCTATTCATATGATAATAATTTGATATTTTTATACAGCTAGGAAAATATTTTTAAAAAATTTATATTTTCAATTTTCTCTCATTATCTTTTCAAACTTCGTATATGTGTAAAAAATTTAATTCTAAGCAACTTTTTCAAATCACTTTTTTTGATATCTTGCCATTTTACCCCACTTTTTGCGTTCTCATAGTAATTTTTTTCAATTTGCCGCCATACCAGCGATCACGTGACATGTGTCAAAAGCGATTTTTAGGTTATCCGACATGTACAAACTTTTCCCAAGAATCTTTTTTTTAATACTCCAATAATAAACATTTTTCCCATATGGTACATACTTTTTGGCGGTCACTGTATAAAAAAAATTGAACATCGTGATTTTGTGCCATTAGGCAATTCATATGTTACCATTTTTGTTTTGTGAAAATGCGCTGATGCCAAGTTGACCTCTTCGGATTACTGGAAATCTGATGCGAAAAAAACAATTGAACGTCGCGATTGTGGACCCTCAACTAAATCTAGTGGTACTATTTTTGTTTTGCGGAAATGCGCTGTTGCCAAGTTTTGATCACTTTGGAGATATGGAAATCTGATATGGAAAAAGCAATTGAACGTCGCGATTGTGGACCCTCAACTCATTCTAATGGTACTATTTCTGTTTTGCGGAAATGCGCTGTTGCCAGGTTAGTCACTTCGCACGGATATGCGAAATGTCGGCCGGACACGCTCGCTCGCGTTTTATTTTGTGTTCTGAATCTAATATTACTTGGAGAAAAAGGAAACAGTTTTAGGTTAGGTTAAGTTAGGTTATGTTAGGTTAGGCTCGCTTCGATCGCCCTCATTACGTACCGACTTATGACAAAATAAGGGGGCAGACTGAGTTGAAACTGCGTGAATTTGTTTTTTGCTCGCAATTGACACACAAACCTAACCTGAGCAAGCTAACCCAGCTTGCGAGTCAGTCGAGAATGCATGAATTGGTTTTTCGCTCGCAATTGACACACAAACCTAGCCTGAACAAGCTAACCTAGCTTGCGAGTCAGTCGAGAATGCATGAATTGGTTTTTCGCTCGCAATTGACACACAAACCTAGCCTGAGCAAGCTAACCTAGCTTGCGAGTCAGTCGAGAATGCATGAATTAGTTTTTCGCTCGCAATTGACACACAAACCTAACCTGAGCAAACTAACCTAGCTTGCGAGTCAGTCAAAATTTGGCAACAGCGCATTTCCGCAAAACAAAAATAGTACCACTAGAATTAGTTGGGGATCCGCATTGGAGACGTTCAGTTGTTTTTTTCATATCAGATATCAAGTAATCCGATAAGGTCCACTTGGCAACAGCGCATTTCCGCAAAACCAAAATGGTACCGTTATAATTGGCTGAGGGCCCACAATCGCGACGTTAAATTGTTTTTTCCATATCAGATTTTCAGTAAACCGAAGTTCAGCCACTGTATCTGCCTACGTTTTCAAAACTTGCTGAAAAAACGCTGAAAACTGTTTTTGAATCGGTTTGGAAATGATAAGATCTTTCTTTGACGAAGTCATATGAAATCCGCCATACATTCTATTGGGTGGCTTTTGCTATCTTGATACATAGGGTGTTCGGTATCAATCACCATTCTATTAGTACTCATTTCCTCTCTAAAGAGAGGTAACCAGGTGCGGTCCACTTCGATGGAATTTGATGAAAAGCAGTTGTTTGATGAAAGAATGCAGGCAGTTTCCATCAACTTTCTCTTTTCTTGATTTGATTTTCTCATTTTCTCAATTTTGGTATTATTCCCTTCCACACAATCAATGGTCTTGATGTTTCACCTATATAACTTTTACCACACGAGCAAGGTAGGTATGTTGTAACCACATTTTTTTGAACATTGGTAGATATTGACAGATGTCATTTTTCAGCCAATGATTAAACTAGACTAAGAAGCCCTGTTGCATCAAACACTTAAATGGAAATCAGCTAAAGTCAGCAGCATCCGGAGCTATAAGTTTTCAGCTCTTAAAATATTCACTCAAATTACGGGACTACCCTCGTATTATCATCCGTTGATTTATGTTTGCCAACATTCTCTCCAGATGTCGTTGTCGTCGATTAGTACGAAAAATATCTTACTGAGAAATACCATAAACTTCTGAAGTTGGGATTTTACACTTGCCAAATGTAAGACAGTATCGACTTACTCTTGTTTATGAAATCCTCATTTGGAGAACATATTTGACCGCCATCGTTTACTTACAGAGCAAATACGAATGATGGGTCAAGTATCTTATCTCTTCAAAGCTCCTCAATTGGTCCAATAGGATGTTAGCATAATTCAATAAATTCATCACCTGAAGATATTTCAATTTATCTTGATTGGCCAAACGCTGCTATTGGTAGGTAAAAATGTATTTCTCGTGGCATATTGTTCACACACAATCTAGTATTTTAAATTTCCTCTAGAATTATTCAAGAACCGAAATACAGCCTAGTTCATCTGACTCACTCGGTTATTCTGGTACTTTTGATTCCATATTCCAGGTTTTAATTTGGTATAATTGATGAAAGCATCGATGATACTTCAGTTAATTTCCGTTTTGCCTGCCTGCGTTCTCAAGATCATATTTCACCGGTTTGAACTAAATTGAAGTACGCAGTGCAGAAAATGAAATAGGTAGTGAAAAAGAAAAAAAAAACTATGTTTCAGGAAACGACTGAATCATAACCAAAACTTTTTGCAAGCAATTATGGCAGTCAAGATCAACTGAAATAATGAAAATAAATGTACGAATATGTAGGTAAATGACGTGCATTCCTTCAGTCGTACAAGATTTTCATATATTCGTCGTGATAAAAAAATTCAAAATTTGGAAGCACTGATTTTTATTATCCATCATGAATAACATTCATCATACTACTGACGTTGGCCTGACTATGAAAATGTAGAAAAGTTACGTCACCCTAACCGAAATATCTATAAGTTAGAAATGTCATTGATCTGAATGACATCTGGTAAGTTTCCTAAAAGAATGAAGAAGGGCATATTCGGTACAGTTTTTTTACATAAAATATATGTTAGTAGTGTGTTATATTTCGAGAAGGGGGTGGATGAATTTTGATTTTTGTTGCTTGTTACTTGTGTTTTACCAGTAACAATTCTCCCAACTCTCATTTTCTCATCAACGAAAACTTGCTGTATTCGATTTTGTTTCCCAAAGGTAACTACCGCATCCTGCGAAGAGTTTGTTTGGAAATCCAACTAGATGGTAGAAACTTGCAACCTTCTCCCTATCTTATTTATTTAATTAATTTTCAATGAAAACTAGAGAAAATTAAAAACAATTAGGTGAATGAAAATGCGAATTTTCACTTTCAGTTTCTTTTATTTTCAGTTAGAGTGTTTTCACAATATCTATCAGATGTAGTTCAATGTCCAGCGTGGCTTTAGCCGGGGAAGTAGTTGTTTTCCTTTAGATATTACAATAAAAATCATATTTTCAATTTTTTTAATTTTCATGGAGATAGTTCCCCTTTTCATACATGTCGGGTTGTGCATTTCGAACCCTTGTATTCCAGTCGAATCCCCATGCGTTCGGATCACCCACTACATGAGGAAGTACAGGAAAAACACATTTTCCGATTTTTTATGATTTACCGTTCTCTCTAATAACTCTCGACAAAATACTTAAACGCTTCCCTGGCTTTTCCCCCAAAAATTATTTGTCGCGATAAGAGGGTCGAACAAATAAAAATCATGTTCAACGTCCGCTCGAATACCGTCCATAACGGGCGTTATCTGTTAAAGGATGTCCGATAACAATAAAGGTTATTGCTTTATTTTTATTGCTGCGAGTGATTTTTGGCTTTTCGATTGTTCCGATATAAATTGAGTGGAAGAACTACGGTGCAAGTTGCCTTCGTTTATGAAAAAATGTCGAGCAATGAAAAAGTTCCGCTATTGTTGATATTTTTTATGACTGAAGAGAATGAAGGGTTTATTTTTAGAGTTACGATGAAATCTTCGGGATAATTTATATTACAAGAAACTTTGGTCTAAAATATCGGTGACAACAATAAAAAAGTATATAAAAGCTTGTATTCATTAGTGGAAAGTACTTCTGAAACATTCAATAATATCTCGTAATGAAAAATTATCTGACTGTGGAGGATAAAAGAAATCACTAGCTCTATAATAAAAGCAACTGATGATAAAATTAGTTTTTATGAGAAGTCCAAACATTCTAGTTCGACGGTTTTCATTTCTCTTTTTGAACATCACACATTACTACCAACTACTCTGACATAACACCATTTTACAAATAAGAATCCTTTCAGTATTCAGTATCGGAAAGTTTTCATCTTGGGTATGGTGGTTTCAATAGATCGTAAAGAATAGCTTGGTATATGTTGAGAGAGCATTACAATGTCTCCTCTACTCGCTCGAGGAAGGGATATCGACGTGGACTGCTGTGCTGTGTGTCGCATTGCTACGTGGTCCGTTAATGCGTCGGGTGGGGTAACGGGAGAGGCGCACAGTAGTGCGTCTCTCTTATTTATGTATTATCATATCATTGCGTTTCTTGTTGCTCGCGTAGATTTCTGCCTATACCCCAGATGAAAAGTTTCCGATACTATATAAATTAAAATTAAGAGTAATGAAGACATTCAGCCTAGAGAATCCAAAACGACTAGTTCCTAACGGGTTTGATGCTTACGTTAGCTAAACGAACCCTGATCGATATATTTCTGTGAACTGCCTAAATTAGAACGAATTTATTATTATCATTACAATTATTTTTATTTTTTCGTATGGAATATCCTAGTCGGACCCTCTCTCCGGAGTGTCGAAACATCCTGAGGGGGCACTGGATGATTAACCAATCCCCGTGAGGTGATTGATTACTGGGTCCGAGAATCATGTGCTCTGAGCAGATAAATTGAATCAAGAATAACCGCTTTCCGCATTCGTGAGGCTAAGATTCCTACCGCATCACGGCAAGCACATATAATTTTCAGATTGGAGAGCAGCGTGTCCATCATTCCACCTATGATCAGAACCACTATTTCAACAGAGTGGTTTGGGTAGTAGACCGTCAGATAATGGCAGATTTTCCAGACTCATTTTCTCTTTTCTGGGATTTTAACTACTGAAAATTATGTCAGTGTCGAGCAACAAAAATTAAAATTTAACGATCGGGCGTGTGACATATGGAATAGTATAGTGTATATCCAGACTTCAACTTAACGCATCGGCCAACAATTTACATTGTCGTCCGGGAATTTAATGCTTTTACTACGAGGTACACATCTATTTTTTCTGAAATCGCAATCAACCTTATCATAATTTAGGAAATTTTTATAAATGCTTAAATGCAATTTTTGATTGATTATTCTTGAGACGCCGGCAAAAATTTTCCCGGTTCGTTTGAAGTCAACACTGACATTATCTTCGGTGGTTAAAACCCTAGAAAAGAGAAAATGAGTCAGCAAAATATGTCATTATCTGATGGTCTATAGAGCCTGTCGAGTTCAAAAATTCAATCTTGATATTTGGTCCGTTTTTCTCCTATTTCATCTATGACGAAAATCGTCTTACTTTGATGGTCAAGATTCGGCACTTCTAATTCTCCAAAACGGACTCCAAATACCCCGGAGCATAAGGCAAACCCGATGTCTCGTCTATACCGTACGAGTGTCGTAGGTGGTAGTATAACACTCATAGCGTCGTGCTACGTTATGCTTGTGGATATAGGTTGAGACCGCAAAAGCTTGACAAACAGAGAGCAAATATTATACAGCAATCTGGCCCAAAATACAACAAGCAGGGCAAGCTAATCAAAACCGATTGATGAAACGAAGTTTTTGTACCTGGCATCATTTGGAGAAGACATGAATGAACACCATCATTTATGGTAAGTTAGATGCTTGTCAATTTGTTAGAGCCATTTCTATCGAAGTATCTGGTGCTTTTGATGAGCTCAATCCTAAATTTAATACAAGAAAAAAACAGGAGCTACCAACGAATAATTTCAATTCTAAACCAAATTTTTCAAATCAGTGGTCAAAAAAAGATTCTGAATCAAAAAGAACACAATATATTTTCCGAATATATATCATGTGAACCAAATATAACTGACCTGTCTATTCTCACGTAAGTTAAAAGGGTATTTCACAATTTTTTGCGCGCTTGAAAAAAGCACCAGTCAATTTTAAGTACGGTGCATAAAATAAATTCGAATAGTGTGTGTTGCCGCGATATGAGTCTTACTGTTTGATTGAAAACGAGTTGCACACAAAAATCGTGACAAAGTTTACATTGGAAATAATTCATTTTCCGAATCATTTATCAGGTGGGTAACAAAGTTACAAACGTGATATTCTGGGTTTTCAGTGCATCTAGCAAACCGTTAAACCGGCATACTTGCCAAAAAACATATACAAAATAATTTACGCCGTGTTAACACACATTTTCCAAACTTTCAGAACCTCTCGGATTGAAGTGCAAACTCCCGCAAACTTCGAGTAGTCTGTTTCTAGCACGTGTACCGACCAGACGTACCAAATTTCAGCTAGAGATCCAATTTCTGATTTGCAAATCCCCGGTTTGCTTCCCGAATCTCGGTTCTGATACGTGATGTGTTAGTTCTCACCTGTCCGGCATATCGGGGTCAGCCCGTTTTTTTTCCGGCGTCGTCGCACGAAGAGATGCGCCGCCTCCATTCGGCGTCATTGGCGTCGGCGTAGCCGCCTTCACCAGTACACTGCCGAGGGAGGTGTATTCTTTCCCTGCCACCTCCTCTTCTACTGCACATACACATTTTTACACTTTCCATTGTTGTTAAAATGCACTTGAATAATTTCGTCAGCACTTTCGGAAGACCCTGTACGCTGTTGGGAGACGGTTTGTTAGCCTGGAAACTGTTTGGTACACTTTCTGTTGGGTTAGAGAGAAGTTAATCGACCCCTCGGAAAGTTTGGAAAACTTTTTCAGCATTAAAATTTGTTGGGAAAGTTGGGCAGATGAAATGTTCGAGAGGAATTTTAGCGTTGCCGGTTTAATTTCGGCTATGTTGAGGTGATTTAATGAGAGAAAAATTGTATTATACAGGTTCTGCGAAGAAGTGCCCACGAAGAGTTGACTAAAAAAAGTTAGAAATCATTCAATATAATTGGAGCAAAAATGAACAGTTGTTTCATCTTTTATGATTTTGCTCCATTTTGATAATAGTCGCCTGTTTTGATATCTATAAACTAGCTAAACATGATCCAAGCTGTGAGAACTCTACAACTTTTTCACGTGTAATTCAGAAAGTGTAACTTCAAATTCAGGTTAGTAAAAATTATGATTCAGAAAGTGTAAATTAAATTTCATATTAGTGAATTGTTATTCAGAATGGGTCAATTCTAAATCGGAAACAATCACTTGTGATTGAGAAATCATGAAGGACTTGATAGGTAAAAGTAAAAATATAAGAACATCGATTTATTAATTTGATTAGTTGAAAGATTTATACCTCTTTCAACCATTGGGACAAAAGACGTCTGTGAAGTAAGCAATCAGTATTAGCCATAATAGCATATACAGTATCGGACAGTTTTCATCTGGGGTATGGTGGTTTTATGAGAGCGTGAAGAATAGCTTGCTATAATGTTGAGAGAGCATTACAATTGCTCCTCTATATACTCGCTCGAGGAGGGGATATCGACTGAGCTGTTAATTCGTCGAGCGAGGTGACAGGAGAGGCGCGCAGTAGTGCGTCTCTCTTATTCATGTGGTATTTTCATATCATTGCGTTCCTTGTTGCTCGCGTAGATTTTTGTCTATACCCCAGATGAAAAGTTTCCGATACTGTAGTAGGTTGATGGGAGTAAAAAGGGTAAAACATCGATCGGCAGCAACTATCGTTTTTTAAACGATCTCCCAGAAAACCTTTGAGCTTTGTGTTCAGATATCTGAGGTTCCTACATCGTCAACAACCTTCAAATGTATACTCATTGGCCAAGTGCGGAAAAGACACTTTACGCTCGTGTTAGGTACACAATTTTTTCTACTAGCGGAAAAAACACCCAAATGTTAACATAAAGCACATTTATTATTAAATATATATTAAACTGTACAACCATACTTGGTAAGCTTTCTATTTCAACCTTCTGCGACGCAATATTCAAATGTCAGTATAATCCGTAAAAACTTAACGAATCTACTTTTCCGCACTAAAATGGTTTTCCGCACTAACAAGAGCGCGGAAAAAACTTTTCCGCACTAGTGCGGAAATATGGATTTTTCCGCACGCTAATAGAAAAAATAAAAAATGTGATTTAATAAAAATACTAACAGAAAACAACTACTTTCCCGGCAACAGCCACTCTGGACATTGAACTACATCTGATAGATATTGTGAAAAGACTCTAACTGAAAAGAAAAGAAAAAATCTGAAAGTGAAAACTAGCATTTTCATTCAGATATTTGATTTTTTTTTTTAATTTCTCTAGTTTTCATTGAAAATTCATTAAATGAAGGAAAACTAGAGAAAATTTTAAAAATCAGCTAGCTGAATGAAAATGTTAATTTTCACTTTCAGATTTTTTCTTTTCAGTTATAATCATTTCACAGTATCTATCAGATGTAGTTTAATATCCAGCGTGGCTTTTGTCGGGGAAGTAGTAGTTTTCTGTTAGGTATAACAAATAAATCACATTTTTTATTTTTCAATTTTCATGGAGAATGTTCCCCTTTTTCCCTTTTCAACATGAATACCTCCCAATATTAATATTGATATTTCTGTAATAAGTTACTAAATCATTCGTCTGTTAACAATCAAATAATTGTAACCCAAAAATTGATTTTCCCTGTTCTGAATGAAATCGGTCTACACTCTGGAGTACACATTCTGAAGCTTCAATGATCGGAGGGAAACTTTCAGTTTTACTACTGAAACCAAGTTCCAACTCAGATATAGTCCTGGTTGTTATAACTCGTCGAGACAGTTCAAAACTTTTATACTCCAACAATAACTTCCACTTGTGAACAACTTATTTTCACAACTATTCTATTATACGATTTGTTTCTCAAGTGATTCCACCGTACGGTTCATTGATATACCAAACGAAGGTGCACTGGCCAACAAAATATCACCTCTTCAAATGATTTTATGAGAATTATAAATGTGGACATAATTTTCATAAGAATTAATTTTGTTTCCTCATAGATCATTCTTGAGCTTAATACTCTCAACTAATCAACAATAGATATGTAATTTTTTCTAAACTTGTTCGAATTTCCTAATACATATGTATCTAGCAGTACAATGAGATGTTATTGGATAGACATCATCAGGGAAAATGGCAACCGCGAACACGTGTTTCCTCTTCTTTTCTGCAATGGCACCATTAAAAAATTGTGAATATAACTCCTGGTTACTATTTAGTTAAACTTCACTCATTGTTATACCTCTGAACTCAAACCAAATAAAATTCTTTGAAGGATCGATCAATAGATTGTTATTGAAGTACGCTCTCTGATTTTTTGCTATCGCTCCTTTCCTTCTTTCGTTCATGAAGTTCCTTCTGAAGTATTCTTCTTCAGGATGATCTGGACCAAAATAAAAGTTTCTTGAGTTGATCGGATTTTGCTCGTGTTATTAATTTTTGTTTCCATATTTAAAAATGTTTGTTTCTACTTGTTTACACAATACCAGGAAAATTATTCCTTCCTGTGTTTTTCCCTAGCGAAATATATCATAGTAATCCTAATTTTGAAATGTATAGTTTTCAGATTATTTTAAACCAACTTTGGGACTTTTGTATAACACCAAATACTATAATATTGTTTTTCTTATAACGCTTTTCTAATAGTTCAACCTCATTTTTCATCACTTCGTTTGTATTCTATGGTGTCTACTTTTGTTAGTGGCTCGAGTAAGTCATTTGTGATGTATTTGCGCAGATCCTTTTTGACACTCCTCATTATTTTTGATTCGTTCTTGATCAGGGTGAGAATGTTTATCGAAAGTAGGCGGAATTTCATAATATTCATCTTATGAGTTTCTGAAGCGCACTGCAAGGCGCTTAGAATACCTTTATGCTCTAGATAAAGATTGTAGATGCAAATCTATCAAAATGCACTCACCATGATGCGTTTTCTCTACAGCTCAACTAAATCATACGTCAATATCATATTGAAGGCATGATCTGCAAATTTTATTCATTTTCGTTATAACTTTATTTCAAACAACTTTGAAGAAACGTGTTGTTCACAGAACAATACCTCATCATACCATATCAATTCAATTCAATTAAAAATTTCTGGATCAAAACGAATAACAGCAAGAGTAAAGTTGATCTGGAATTCCACTGTCTAAAAATAAAATCGTCCCGGGACGGGGACATCGTCTCAAAGACTTTCCAGGAGACCAACAGAGTCTAACCCATGATGGGAGGCATTGTACTAAAGGTGCATGACACATACGGTGATGTGTCCATAACGATCTCTCCAGAAAACCAGACGACCTTTGACTTGTGGCAAGGGATCTACCGCCCTTTCGACATCACTCGGGCGAGCAATATGAAAAACCACAATGTTAAATAAATCAACCAAACTACGATACAGGAAGCCAACAGCTTTCAAATCCAGAAATAGGAAGATGCATAGTAAAGCAGCCACGCCTGCTTTAGCTCGCCGAATTATGTCCAAGGAAATAGATCTAGTCCTCATATAAGAACCATTGGCTTTCAAAGGATATGTGAGAGGACTAGAAGGACTGGGAGTTGAGTTGATCAACGATCGCAAACCTGATAAGTTACGCGCATGCATATATGTGAGATAAACCATCAGACCCCTTACCTCTTCCTGACGACTTTTGCAGTGATGGTGGGGCTCTTACGGGAGGGGAAGGAGGTTTAAGCCATTGTCAGCTCAGCCTGTCTCCCCTATGACGGCTAACACATCTCCCAAGAACTTAAGAGTTTGTAGCCTACTGCGAGGATACACTCTCTGGTTGTGTGATGTGATGCTAACGCCACAACACGGACAAATAGGTGAGTACGTTTCAGAAATTCTAATGAGACAAAAACTCATCATTATGAATTCGAAAACCAGGACAATGTTTGTCAACCGCGTCATAAACTTCACCTGGGCAACCCCATGGTGCCATTCTTATCTTATCATCGGTATATAAGCTTTTGTATCTCTGAGGGTAGTGAAAGTTCGACTTTCTTCAGGCAACCGAGGAAAACCGACTAGGAGACATACAGAAGCCCCTAACGCCAAACCTCATACCTGAGAAATTCTCCGAAGGAAGGGCGAAGGGAATTGAGGCAGAATCTGTTATCGGGATACGATAGCATCCAAATCTCAGAAAATTTGCCACCTAACCAAAAAGAGGCAGAACAGCATGGGCCAACTCTGACAAAAAGGACTAGATCTCTTCCGAATAAGGCTTGTAGAACAATGCGATGGGGCTAATACAGCCATATATACCAAACAGCCATATCAAGAAAGGAAAGAAAAGCGTGGAAGAATTTTTGCGAAGAAGTCGAGGGAACGACTGAACAAGATCTTGTCAGAAGATCCGGAAAATCCTATCGGTACGCTGATGAGGAAAAACATATCTGGGGATTATCCTTGATACTCACTTTCCTGACTCAGTCGCGCCCCAGAGAGCACCTCAAAGTCAACCCACAAAAAAAAGGGGATTGCTCCATTCACCACGAAGGAAAACCTACAGTTTTTCGGATCATTGGTGAAAGTCTATAGATGTCGATAACTTTTAGTTCGAAAATATGAATAGGAAATTCATAAAATCTATTGTGGAATCATCTGCGACTGAAAGGCAAACTTAAGTCGCTATTTTCCATCGTTCAAGATAACCTCTTGGGAGGTATTCATGTTGAAAAGGGGAAAATTCTCCATGAAAATTCATGGAAAATGTTCCCCTTTTCAACATGTCGATAACGTTTAGAGCCCTGCTGTGATGATCAAGTGTTAAACGAGTGACAACCAGACAAACAAACACTGGCCGTGCTCAGGGTCACTTAAGTTTCACCAAATAGTGACTTTACTACTGTAAACTCAAACCACTTTTCTCGTTAGATTTACTAAGAATATTTTCTGAGTGGAGGTCTTGGCCGTAGGCTGTTCTGAGTTGTAGTACTTGACTTTTTGGGTCTTGCTGAAGTCGTTCAATCTGTAATTCTTTTAAATTTTTGAAAGTTCAGCTGATCGATATACAAAAATCGTCAACATCATTTTCAAAGCACCTACTGCTCATAGATACTACCATATTTGCGATTAACATAAACAGTTCATAAATCACTTACGTGCGGATTTCAACGGTGACACGGTATAACACTATCGTCAATTTGAGTTAAATTGGATATCATTGGCAATCTCTATTCAGAGTAAAAATAAAATTCTTGAAATTTGAATCCAAACCAAAATAAAAAAATACCTATTTATAACTGCTGATTTGTATTAAACGCGATAGTATAGACCCTTTTTTCATTATCAAATTGGCAAGACGAATCTAATAGTCGGAGAGCCGAAGAGAAGTTTTTCATATGGTGCATTTTGATAGGCATCCCATTTCAAGCGTTTTCGTCTATTTATGAAACTTCATAAGAGGTATGTTCCATATGTTAAACAGAACGGTGAAGGTCGACTTCTCTTCGGCTCCTCTTCTATAATAGGAATTCATGGAAAATCTGGTGACTTATCCACTGCACCCTTCATTAACAAGTTAAATATAAAAGAACGTATCTCTGCATCTCCAACACTCCAACTAACCTGCAACAGAAAAACACGGATAATATCCATCCGACTGAAATAATTCATGAGAATGAAACAGTAACTGAGCTTTGTCTCTTGAAATATTCAATCATAGTTGAATTATTCAAACTATACCCCTTATTTACATTGCACCGGAGGCAAATTCAAATTCCTGAAAAGTAATAAAAGAAATATCGTAAAATTCAATATTCCACCGACAATGGGATGTAAAATAAAACGGGGCAAATAATAAATCCGCAAAATCAATCGTTTTCTGTGGACAGAGCAAACAGATATTAATATTTAGACAGGGGGAAAAGCCAATATCTGACCAGTGGTTTTTGTAGACTTTTGCGTTACGCAGTCCTTCACGTGCTCCACAGAAATTCATCATTCATCTCATCAAATTTCCATAGAAATACGTGAAATTTTTCTTGCGACCTTTTATCCAGTCTGCTTCTAGAGAAAAATGCTTGATGAAAACAATTGTGGGAAGTTATTCGACGTTTGTGTGTTTTCCAGTACATTTCCAAGGAAGTAAGAGACTGCTATTATTATTTGCCCGAATCAGCCCATAGTGACCAGCTTGAAACACCTATTGAGACAGTTAATCCCCTTTGAACTCATTTATTTAACAAAATCCATATGTATTCGTAGTGTTATGAAACAGTTTGTCGTTATAAAATTATTTATTCAATTATTGATTTATATAACTATTCATTTACTCACATATTCATTTATCAAACAAGTATTTTCCAGCCAGAACATAGTAAGGAGACGTGGTGCAGTAATAATAAAAAGGATCAAATTACCATGCGGATTAATTTATGCTAGAAAACCCCGTTCTATGTTTGATGAACTTTCGGTTTTATGATATTATAATAATGATATATATTTTTTCTGTTAAAGTATACTGAATTTTGAAAAGGGGAACATTCTCCATGAAAATTTAAAAATGAAAAATGTGACTTATTTGTAATATCTAACAGAAAACAACTACTTCCCCGGCACAAGCCACGCTGGACATTGAACTACATCTGATAGATATTGTGAAAAGACTAACTGAAAAGGAAAGAAAAAATCTGAAAGTGAAAATTTGCATTTTCATTCAGATAGCTGACTTTTTTAATTCTTTCTAGTTTTCCTTGAACAAATCATTAAATAAATTAGATAAGGAGAATGTTATTAAAAAAATATCACTCACAGAAATCGTTCATTTCATTGAAGCAAGGTTCGCTTCTCTCGCATTTAATCCCCAATACATTTTGGTCGACAAAAATCTATTTCGCTTTGCCAAGCTCTTCAGGAGGATTGATATAGGATTGAAATAAAACAGGCTCTTCAGAAGCATACACATCAGGGATGGATATGAGAGAAACATTTCTTCTGCGGTGACACTTTGAAAATTATTTTTTGACATAGACCTGTCATGAGCATTTTGATTTTAGTTCGAAAATATGAATAGGAAATTCATAAAATCTTTTGTGGAATCATCTGCGACTGAAAGACAAACTTTAGTCGCTATTTTCCATCGTTCAAGATAACCTCTTGGGAGGTATTCATGTTGAAAAGGGGAACATTCTCCATGAAAATTTAAAAATGAAAAATGTGACTTATTTGTAATATCTAACAGAAAACAACTACTTCCCCGGCACAAGCCACGCTGGACATTGAACTACATCTGATAGATATTGTGAAAAGACGCCTCTGCAGGTAGTCATCCCCAGCCAAATGAAGGATCATTTGCTGTATAATTACTATAAGCAATTGCAACTGGGTCTTCTTTGAAGAACGTTGCACAAATATCTGTCAGATGTAATTCAGTGTCCGTCATGGTATTAGCCAGGGAAGTAGTTGTTCTCTGTCAGATGTTTGCCTCATATTTTCCACATGGTGTGTGTACTTCGACATAGTCGATTTTAGTATTTCACTTACGCAATGCTTGGATTGTGATATGTCATTTCTTCCCAAAAAAATGTATATTGGGACGCCGCATTTTTTATTCGCAAAGGTCCCGAAGCGTGAATAGGGTAAGTAATTAACTTATATCAAACGAAAACCATAAGATCGCGTAATTCACCCCCAAAAAATGACATTTTACATCGAAATTTTCAAATGAAAGTCACAAAAATTTGAACCAAAAGATCAAAAGGTAGCCTCTGAGTGTCGCTTCTGTATGGTTGGGGTGTTCTATGGTTATACTCCAGAATTGCACTTACTCTCCCATATAATCAAAAAAAAATTCTATATAAAAGTAAGGTGAAAGATAGTTCAGTGCAGTAACTTCGCTACAACTTTCTATACAGAATAAATGTTTGTTTCAATAGTTATTCAAGAGTACCAGAACTTAATGGAATAATTTAAAAATTCAAATTCAGTTGCAGTATTTCATCATCAAAATAGATAGCCTCGCCAGAATAAACCCCCGAGAAACCGAGGGATAAAATAAATACATCTTTACAACGTCAATTATGGCCTATTAGAATACATTAAGAAATGCAGCCTACCCCTTTTTGACGCAGCGAAAATTGCTTGGGTAATGAAATCAGAATTACCATAAAAATTACATTCCAGAATTACACTCGGAAGCAGTAATGGAAGAAAGAAATGGTTTTGCGAAGAAATATAGTCACTGAAATAAGTGGTCCTGAAAACCAATCAACATAGCTATGGGCTTCTAACAAAGAGCAAAAACGCGAAATATGATTCACATACATTACATCTAATCATTTCAAAACTATACGGAGCACAATGAATCATCTGAATTTTCTATTGAGAAAACATTTAGTAATATTGCACGGGATGATTTGAAGTTTCTCTACTGATTTCAAGAGATTTATTAATATTTGAAGCCCACACGTAGGGGCAAGAAATTGGTAAGATTTGTCACAATACCCAATAGACTGCATAATTTTAATATCCTTTCCTTTCAATGTGAGTTTTCAGAGATCCAAAAATTCATATTATTATTATTAACATTATGAGTAAAATCACATGTTTTCATGAAAAGCGCCTATATAGATGAACTTCGGTAGCAATACCTTATCTAAATACAAAATTTGATCCAAATCGTTGAAGCCGTTTTCGAGATCCAAAAATTATCATTATTGTTACCAGTAAAATAGTATTTTTTCAAGAAAGATGCCTATATATAAAAACTTAAAAAGCAAATCCCTATCTACATCAAAAATTTCTCCCAAATCGATTGAGTCGTTTCCGAGATAAATCATTTTGTATACGAAAACTGTGCGATTTGTTGACCGTGCGTAAGGAACTATTTACTGAGGCTGTGAGTCGTGTATTTTTGCCTATTTTCTGCAGTGGCCGTAGGTAATTATATTAGTGTATTACGTAACAAGTGCAGCTGCACTCCGGACAGAATGCATACAGGGCGGGCAGATCAACGGAAACCACTTTATACGTGCTTACCGAAAGCATCCAGAGATCACTTGAGCACAAAGAAAAGTCCATATGGGGAAGAATACCATGGTACACGGATGGGTCCAAAACTCCCGAGGGAACTAGAGCATTAGTCTTTGGGCCTCGCACCAAATAATCCGAACACATGAGCAAGTTCCCCAGCATTTTTCAAATGGAAATTCATGCCATAGAAAGGTACATTCAGTTCAACCTCAACAGGAAATACCGGAACAAGGAAATCGTGATTCTCTCCAATAGTCAAGCAGCCATCAAGGCGCTGAGCTCTTCTAACATAGAAGATAGTTTGGGAATGCCTAAACAAACTCAATGATCTAGGCAGGAACAACAAGGTGACCCTACTCTGGGAACCGGGGCACGTCGGAGTGGAGGGCAAAGAATAAGCAGACACCCGGCACGGAAAGGCGCAGCAACGCCATTGATCGGGACAGAACCATTCCGCGGCTTGGAAAATATTACTTCCGAGAAGAACTCAATAAAGCTGTAGAAGCAATGAGAGCAACATGCTGGCTAAGACTTCCAGGGCTGAGGCAGGCCAAAGATCTCCTCGGCAATTTCAACCGAGCAAGATCGAAGACACTAATTAACCTCGGCAAAATCAGTCCCAAAACAATCACGGGATTCTAACGGGGCACTGCTGACTCAAAGAACACCTGAGGAAGCTAGGCTCAGAGGAGGACAGTACCTGCAGATTCTGTTGGGAACATCCAGAAACACCCCACCATATATTGATGAAGTGTTACGCTGTACATCGTAAAAGATTGAACTGGGATCACACCAGCTGACTGTAGTAGAAATACCACGAATAGAGCCCCTCAAAATCCTAAAATTCCTGAAGAAATTGGGGCTTGAAGGGTTGCTGTAAACAAGAACACCTTGTGATAGAAGAAGAAAATGGGGCACAATAGATCTAATCATGTCGCAGCGTATCAGTCACCATCCATACTTACCAAAACCAATAACAATAATACGTAACAAGGGTTGTAAAGACATATCTCGAACGAATGGAAAAATTACTCACGAAGCCGGGTAGCGGAGAGTGAGTAATTCCATGAGTGCGTAACTGCTCTACAATACGCATTACGTACTATATTTCACCTACGGTCATAACCAGTGTGCCGTTTCCGAGATCTAAAAATTTCATATTATTATTATTAGTGAAATGTATTGTCCTTAAAAAATTAAAATGTTGGTAAGATTATTTCTAAGTGCAAAATGTTGTTAGTGTAACCAATTCTTCCTTGAAACAATCCCACTGACTTCTCTTCAGCCACATATTGAGAGCTTCTTCTGTGAAATTCATTTCCAATCGCAGTTTTTCTGGTCTATTCTTTTTCCTCCTGAAAAGCACCCTTCTGAATTGCAGAATCCAAGCTGTTGTACGGATCAGTCTATTCATCTTGGAGAATCTCTGAATATCAGATAAATCTACCATTTTTGTTGTCGGCTGGTTGTCCATAAACAAAATCACCAGATCTTCATGTTCAACCCAGTCAAGTTCTGTTGGCCAATGTTCTTTTGGCTGTTTCAAGAATGAAGGCCCACTGAACCATTCACCGTTCAACTGATGATCTGAAACTTTCAGTTCCTTTGTGGCTTGATCTGCAACATTTTTTTCTGATGGTACCCAGTGCCACTGTGATACATCAGTATTCTCGTGAATTTCTCCGATTCGACATGATACAAACATGGGAAATCTTCTCGATTCCGACCGAATTTGTTTTAGAACCACCATAGAATCTGTCCAGTAATGGATTTCCTCAATTTTATATTCCAGTTGACTAAAGAGCGTTTTGGATACTCTGCATGCTAGAACTGCCCCTTGAAGCTCTAACTTTGGAATGGTTTACTGGTTTATTGGTGCAACCTTGAATGTAGCCTTTACGAAACTGGTGTGGAATTGATTGAACTCGGAACTTCGTGCTCTGAAGTAGGCGACGGTTGAGTACGCTTTGTCATTGGCATCACAGAACATGTGCAAATCAACTTCCTCCACATGAGGAACATCGGGAAAATATTGACTTTAATCGGTGCCAACTCTTGGAGCTCCCGTAGCCAGTTCTGCCATGTAACGATTAAACTTTCAGGTACCTATCTCATAGTCCCAATCGACGCTACTTCTCCAGACGTTCTGCATCAATATCCTTGCCTTGATGATAAGCGGTGCCAAAAATCCAATTGGATCAAAAACTGACATGATTATTCGAAGAACTTCTCTTTTTGTTGGTGTTTTTGTTCCAGTTGGGATATTATTTGAAATTTTGCTGAAATTCAGTGGAAAGTTGAACTGATCAGTTTCTGGTGACCAAGATAAACCAAGAATCCTCTCCAAATTCTGTGAGTCAATGTTCATATTATTTTTCAGTTCAGCCCTTAAACTTTCTGGAATTGAATTCAGAACTGAACTGGAATTACTGATCCATTTCACCATTTCAAATCCAGCCTGATTATGCACATGAATCACTTCCTTCACCCGTTGAATGGCTTTCTCTTCAGAGTGGCAGTATCCGAAAGAAAATCACCAACCGAATATCTTTGTCGAGTTCTGGGTATGCATTCAAACGTGTTGCGGCTTCTTCTAAAATATATAATTTCTTTCCTCGTCACATCTCGCCTACCATTACCTATCATCAATTACTTCGTGAATTCGTGATTTCATCCAATAAAGTAAACATTTGGGTGACATGAAATACCGACAATAATAGAACATGGAAATGGCACGAAGGGTTCTTATCGTTCATTGGTATCTTGAATCACTGAGACAATAAAATAATTTTAACAAGTTTCGTGTCAAAACCCGCCTGAATTCGTCATAGGCATATCAGTTCAAAACATCCGTGAAATGATAGGCTTGTTCTTTTTTTCTTGGTCGAAAAAATAAACTAGTATCTTTTTTTTCAGAATAGGTAAATCAGTGGAACATATTACAAAAATTATCCGGGTTGATTCAAATTTATGAGGAGACAGTTTGATGTTCCCTCTTGGAGATGATCACTTGGTGATTTAAACACGTGTCGAGATATTAAAAATAACGTTTTGGTGTTGAAATAAAACTCCAGTATATTAATTACTACACCGAAGGTTCCAAACAGCAGTGCATATATAATTAATATTCGCTTATTTATATCCTATATAAAAAAGGCAACAAAGGCATTTTCTCTATTTTTGTTTATCTGTAATCCGAATTGATTTATGTTAATTGAATTATAAGGGCTCTAAAATTTGGTCAGTCTCAAACAAATTAGTATTTTTTAATGACCAAGTGATATATTGAAATGGTTGACAATTAAAACAGTTAAGATTCAGAAAACACAATCACGAGGAAAAAAAAAATTTGAAGAGGTTTCGTCTAAGCCACTTGTATTTGATATTCCTGATTACATAAACTGTCTCATGAATGCATGTATTACTAAGTATAAGATTTTGCTCGATACCAAAATTTTGAAGCATTCAAAAGTTCACTGATTACTAAAATTGTTTTTTTGTCTTCTTCTCAGCAATGAAACTTCTACATGCTAGACTATCCATTATTCTCGCTCCGTTCAGTGATCTTTTCTTCTTTAGAAGTGTTCCTCTGGTTCACATTTCTTGCTTCTCGTTCCTCTTACTGTTGTTCTTCTACTTACCTTTTGTAGACCTAGAGGTATATCATATCTTCTCTCTTCTTCTGTTTTCCTCAGTTTCCTCTATGTAGTACTAGGAATTCGTTTCAATCTTCTTTTTTGTGTGATTGGTGACTTGTTTATTTTGTGGTAATTCATGATCACTTCGATGAAACGAAAGAACACTCTTTTGTCTTATTTCCACTAGATTTTTATTGTTACGACCGGTTTCGGGGTTTATCCCATTATCAAGTATAAAAACTAACTAATACAATTGAACTCTAAGCCTAGTTATATAGAGAGTTTGCAGGTAGGCTGGATGGAGAGGTAATTAAGAGAACAAGGGTGAAACAATATAAATTTAAACCCTGGAGGTGATGGAAATTACCTGGGTTGTCAAATTTATAAATTCAAAAGTTTACCGCAATTTGTTTAATGATGTTTAGTTCATCCTGGAAATTCTTATCAGGTAAAGGGATCGCGAAAGCTCTGTGGATCAATGACCTAAACGCAGACAATTTGTGTGAGATCGGACTGAAAGAATCCAAGAATTGTACAGTCTGTGAAGGTGTTTTTCCGGTATATATTAAATTGAAAACTATTATTAACTCTTGAAATACTCAGATCTAAGAAGTTAAGCTTCTTGTTTTGTTCGATTTCTACTGTGAATTTAACTTTGTTATGTAGACTGAGATACGTGGATGACGTACTAGTGGGTTTTGATGGTTCTAACAGACAAATTAATCAATTTTTGAACTTCCTAAATTCTCTCTCATTACTCACAAAATGAATAAGTCTGAGAAGCATTTGCTCAAGGTTTATTCATACGACCCATTATGATACGGCATAGTAACCACAGCGGACGAAAAGCGTTTGCGGACGAAAAGTGTTTGCCTTCAAAAATAGTCGATTTATCGTCCGGAAATTAGTACGTAAAATTTCATTTTTGTAGAGGTGGACGAAAAAAAATATTGTTCGGTTAGAAGTTGCGAGGGTATGAAATAGGAACTGAACTTATGAAATTGCTGAGTTTCGACGTTTATTGACGTCTTCTTCAGGACAATTATCAGTTGTTCATGTATGAATTGATAAAATAGTAAATAAATGCAATGAAAACACAATAATAATAAGCCATCTGTGGAGATATGATGTGATTTTCTAATGCATTTATCTATTATTATTTCAACAATATATACAAGAACAACTAATAATAGCCCTGAAGAAGATGCCAATAAACGGCGAAACGTCCCCAATTTCATAAATTTAGATAATCTTTCATGTCCTTGTTCCCGCGTATCTAACCTAGACTTATACTGAAGGACGTAAATTCTACATAATGAAGCCAAAGTGAGAAAATAAGATGCATATTGAAATCAGTAGCAAGATTTTTTATTTTACAACCAATACCTGTATTTATTACAACATTGAGAGTCTAAAAGTGGTGAAAACGGATGAAAACAAGCATTGATGTAGGTATACAAAAAATTATGGTATAATGAACGTTAAATATTCCTCAAGCTCTCAGTCTTCACTGCTTTTTCCATTCATGTCACTATGACAGCGATAAAAGTTTACCCTAACTTGTTCATCGACAAAAGGGTATTTCATAAGGTATCACTGAAAATCTTTCTTGTGGAGAATTGAATTATCTCTCAACTTATCGAAATCGTTTTTTGATAAATATTATATTTTATGAAATAACAACAAAAACAAATTAAGTATATTTTTTTTAAATGAAAAATTTTTTAGGTTCCACCCCTGATTTTTTGGTAAACAATTTTTTTTCAATAATACATGATGTCGAGATGTCATGTGCCGAGTTTCAGAGTGCTACAATTCATTCTTCACTTTTTGCTCGAGTTTGTCTGTCGTTACTGGATTATATCAGGACATCTGAATATGATATATATTCTCACATATACACTATCATAAATGGTAAAGCGGAATACTCAATAATGCAGTAAACTGCAGGATATTATAACGTCGTCATATTGAATAATAATAGGTAATTTGTAATCTATTACTTGATAGGATAATGTCCTGTCGTTTCTCATATACGCTGTAATAATTGCTTGGCAGACGGTATAGAAGGAACTTGATGACTGAACATGAAAGGTGATTTAACTAAAGATATATCATTACAGACATCAATTGCACGATAGATATTGGAGAATCGAAGAACGTAAGTGCTAATCGTTGAGAGCCATTTTGAGGGTCGAATAAGAAGTTTTATGGTGATAGTTTCAGTAGTTTCTTGCAAAAATAGCATTTGCTAATATCAAGAGTTATAATTTTCTTTTGAAATTCATGCACAAGGTGAGTTCATGGATGATAGTGATTTTTTTAGAAAATGTTTAACTACACCACTGGATTCGCGAAATTTTCGAATGGTTCATGTCTGAATTACGCTGGAATATATCAATCAATAAAAAAGTAAGAAGGGAATGAAATTTGACAAATATGCCGATTCAATTTCAAAACTTTTATCAAAATTCGGAATACTTCACTGTACTCGTGAGGTCTTTATTTTTTTATTCATCAACAGATTTCGGTGAAATTGTAGTCAGTGATATTTTGAGACTCCCTGAATCCAGTGGTGTAGTTAAAGTTCTCATAAAAAAATTGAAATTGAATTGGTGCGTTGATTAAACGGCATATTTTTTTAAATTTCATTCCCTTATAGCTTTTTTATTGATTGATGCATTTCAACGTAATGTAAATATGAACCATTTGAAAATGACGCGAATCCAACGGTGTAGTTAAAATTTTTCTAAAAAAATCGCTAGTAATTTTTTTAGATTTTTGACCTTGAAAAATCAGATTAGTTGGATCTGGAAATGGAGATTCATTCATGAAATATGGTGTTAGACTCTTTGAATGTCTAGCTAACGAAAAAAAAATCATTCTAATCGGTTGGAAAATATAAATTTTATAAGGCTGCTCTGGTCTTAAGTGGGTCACACATCAGAGGGGTTGGAAGAATTGAGAAAAATACTCTTCAAAATCAATTTCACTCAGCAAGGCTGGAAATGTGGGAATAATTGTTTTGCAGTGGCATTTTGAATTTTTTTTTTTTCATTTCAATTTTTTTTTTAAATATAAAACATTGTTCCAAGATAACCACTTGGCAGGTATTCATGTAGAAAAGGGAAACACTCTCCAATGAGAATTAAAAAGTGTGAATATCTAACAGAAAACAACTTCTTCTCCAAGTGAAGGCACGTTGGATATTGAACTAAATCAGATCTGATAGATATCATGAAAAAACACTAACCAAAAGAAAAAAATCTGGAAATTTGCATTTTCAATCCGATAGTTGATTTTTGAATCATTCAGTTTTCACTGAAAATTCATATGTATAAATTAATGAGATATATAGGGAGAATATCATTCATATATCTCACACCACTTTTTTAGACCTTCAATACATTTCTGTCGACGGAAGTCTATTCCATTCCTTCAAGATCCTGTTCATATTTTCAAAGAAAATCAAATCATATTTTCAGTTGTACCGTCTCAAAGTCAAGCACGAAATTTAGACGAAATGGAGCATATTTTCCGCCCATCGACGAATGTGCGTGCACAAAAAGATAAAAAAAATCATTTCATTTTCTTTATAAACTACGAAGGTTGACATGCAATAAAAATCGAATAAATTGTAGTCATCATATACTAACGACTTCAGGGCATCGCGAATCTTAATAAGTATATGGAATTAGTGCACCAGAGTCAACAAATGAATAAATAAATAAATATCTTTATTTATCCATTAAGACGAGCTTAAAAAAGCTATTGGACAGGTCAGTAGGTACATATCAATAACAAATATGCGTTACAAATACTTATAAAACATAAAAATCATTAAAACAATCAGGATAGTAAACATTTTACTAATTCAAGTGGGAGTAGAACTCACCGATTGTATAGGGGCTAATTTGCAAAAGTAATTGTTTTATTTTATTTTTGAACAATTGCTCTTGGTTTATGACCTTCAGAAACACTAGAAGTCTCAGCCCCAAAATCTCAAACGAGTCGAGACGCAGAGATAAACGTGTTTTGGGTATGTGAAAATCGTTTCTAGTGCGGGTATTATAGTCATGAAAGGCTTGGTTCTGTTTAAAAACTTCTCTATTCTTATGTATGTATAACAAAACTTAATGTAGAGACCTGAAAGTGGCAGTATATTATACTTTTTAAATAATGTTCTACACGATGATGTCTGCGGTACGTTTGCAATGGTTCTCATAATTCTCTTGACGATGATCGCCATATGGCGCAATACAAGGTGTTACTGAAAGTGAAGCATATTTTTCAAGAAAATATAGAAAACGTCAAAACTGATCATTTTACGAAAACTGATGTACAGAAAAGTTGAAAAATAACGAAATAACTCAATTAATTTGACTGAACTAAAAATAAGTAATAAGATATGATTATAAAAATGATAGCTAGCGCTCTGGGGCTGATAATCGCGATTTTTTAAAATTTTCCAATTATTTCACAGCAATGTAGCAAAAAATTGCAATATACGTTTCGTAGTACTATATTGTAAAATTTAAAATCTGAGAAAATTGAAATCGGACCATCCATGATGCATACAGACACGCTGCACCATCAATTCCTTTTTGGATTACTCATGTTACGAATTCATGTCATTATAAATTGGTCCACGCTAATGAACTCATCTGACGACCCCAACAAAACTTGGAAAATATTTCTCACAACACCTTCAGCTCCTTTTACGAAAAACGCCAATAGACATACCGTAAGAACCCTGACCTACTATCCTTACTGCACCACAAAAGACAACTGTGTCGGAGGTACTAACTCTCAAGGCACACTGAAGATTTTTTTAACTAATTATTAAACTCCCTGCGCAATTCTCGACGGGTATACGAGAATAAATGAATCAGTGAATTGCAAATCCGATAAAACGATGACACCATTACGGATCTTTCGACTCTGTCCTAAGGCTTTCCCTGCTTCGTTTACCACTGAACCTGAAAATGATCAATCAGCAGCCCTAATGAAAGAAAGTTTATCAAGTCATGTATGTCCCTTCCAAACTCTCAAGCAACACACCCTAAAATTGAAAATTCACTCCTCACCCTGTTTTGATGGACTGAGCCTTTATCTTCTCAAAAGCAATGTCGACACCTCAAGTACCCCGCTCTTTCTCTCATTATGACTGCTTCCTTTGAAAGTTCACGGTTAACACATTCCTGGAAAACTGCTTCAGTAATAGGCATTGAAGGCAGACGATCAATGTCCTTCAAACTACAGGCCAATAAATCTACTAACGGTTTCATCAAAGGTTATGGAAGTCATCATCACTGAGTTAATTACTACGTTTAAAACAACCCACAACATCATCCCACCAGAACAACAAGGCTTCATTAAGGAAAAATCCACAACAACCAATCTGCAACAATGTCTGGATGACATAATTCATCTAGACTTCTCGAAGACCTGATAATGTTTCAATGAGAAGACTTATGTAAAAACTAGATAAACCTTGGCATTCGTGGAAAGTCAAATCACTGATTGTACATTGCATGTCGAAACCAAAAAGTGAGGGTTGATTGGAGTACCCCAAGGATCCGTTCCCGGCCCACTTTTATTCCTGATATATGCAGGTGATATTACAAATCACATCCAAAGCCACTTAACTGATTGATCATCACACTTTGCAGGATGACCTGACCTCAATTCTTGAACTTGGGTGTAAGTATCACCTCAGACCTCTCCTGGTCCAGTAACATCCTTGCACTTCTCGAGTATAATGGAGCAGTGTAGAGCCCGGTGTTAACACGTGATCAAACATTTTCTTACCAACTCACCTACATGTAAAGAAACACGCTGCAAACCTGACTTCTTCCCTGCAGCGAAGATTTGGAGGAGATTTCATCCTCTTTTTCCGATCAATGTAATTTGATTATGCAAATCTGAGCCGCCAATGCCACATCACTAAAAATTTTCTTGTTCTAGTTCCTTACACGTGATATTCTACGCGAAAAGCCTTCTGTGAATGACCATCTCGAATTGGGACACCCGTTATGGGTCGAACGCTGATAATAGATATACAAAATCCTTCAGAGGCCAAATAGAACCGACACAACATATTGTTTGATAATTAAATATAAATCTGCAAGCGTTCAAGCCCTCAAGTTTTCAGATTGTCAGCTGTTTCGAACGGCTTCTCCAACAACCAACTAATTAATTCAACTGACCCTAAGCGAGTGATGGGTGAAGCAAAGTTAAACATCGATATATATATACACACCCCAACTAGTACAGGTTAGCCGTTATATATCAAATTGATTTATTTTTAATTAGACACGTCCGAAACACAAATCGCAACTATCGGAAATCCTGCAACGATGTTATATAACTTTGATGGAAGTTTTACACATTTCTGTGGTGTTTGATTGGATATGTGGGCGGAGCGAGAATCCAATTTCATGTACGGTTTGGGAATATGCTATCGAAAAAACTTTTCAAAAATGTTTGGCATATTGAAAATTCCTTTCGATAAATGGCATGCTTTTTCATGCTGAAGTTAAATTACTTCGAACGGTGTGCAACAAAGTATAAAAACTTTCGGTATGTCCGGTCTTGAAGATCTTGGTCTCAAGGTTTATCTGACGTTTCCTCTCCATATTATGGAATACTTTGGATTTGTTGCGATGTTGCCAATCCAATACTTAGCTAGGGTTAAGCCCAGGAATCAACAGTGCAAAACATCTGTACTTCGAGCTGCATTTCAAGCTTTTCCTCCGCCTAGCTAGTCAAAAGACTAGCTTAAAGGAGAATAACTGGCGCAATAAGGACGACCCCCTTTGCAGACCTAGACACCCTGCTGGGTTTGCCGTCGCTTTCAACTTGCATAAAAAAAGAAGAGATAGCGTCCATTCTTAGAATGCGGGAGTTGACGAGGTGAACGGGTACGATCTCTCCCGAAAGCCTGGCCTATTTTACAGACGGTCCAAACTGGAGGAGGGACAAGCCGAAGCAGGACTTGGAAGACTTGGAGAGAGAAGAAGAGCCTTTGCGCTAGGTTCTCTTACAACAGTTTTTAAAGCAGATGTGTATGCCATCCTGGAGGCAACCAGAATGGAAGAGGTGAGGTCCGGCCCAGAGAGACATGTATATGTCTGCTCTGACAGTCAAGTCGCTATCAAAGCCTTGAATACAACCAGAACTAGATCAAACCTGAAAAGGAAACGCTGATGTGAGACCCGGGCTGTGCAGGTATTGAAGGCAATGAGTAAACAGACCAGCTAGCCAAGCAAGGAGCCGGACAACCTTACTATGGGCCCGAACCCCTACTCGGCATAACAAGGAGACAAATAACGATGACATTGAATGATGACATTAGGAAAGGAGTGGAGAGGAGAAGATGGCTGCAGGCAGTCAGAGCAGATGATATCGGGGCAAAAACGACCAAGATACTGAAGATAAGCCGCAAAGAACTCCGACTCTTGGTGGGGGTTCTAACCGGCCGCTGCAGTCTCATTGGGCATCTGACTCCCATCAGAGTTGAGGCAGACCTACTATGCGGAGAATGTGGTGATGGAGGGGACTCTTTTCACTTCCTGTGCTGAAGTGAAATATATGGCAGGCTCAGACAAAATGTGTTTGGGGCTGCCACTATCAGGGAAGAGGAATTGCACTCCTTGCAATTTGGACCTTCACAAGAGAAGATTGAATAGGTTCGAGCAGGAATCTGCCATATGGGATGAGTGAAGATGTCGGGGTTTGCAAAAAGGGCCCACTGGAGCCTAGACGATGACGCTTGTGCCCCCCACCCAATACCATTACCATTGCCATTCCACCTAGCCGAGTTTGAGAGAAATATCTGGAAATACTCATTTTTATTCTACTTATTATTGTATGAAATTTCTCCATTTTTCTAGAAGTTATTATTACTATATAAACAAAATTGGGAGATGTATTATAAAAATTGATTGTATAAAACTCTGAAATTATATTCGAAGTATCAAGTTAGGCCAATTTCTAATTGTTCAATTGTCAAGTGTAGTATAGTGTTGTCCGGCTGGTTTTTGGCTTGAGTAATAAAAGCACAAGCGTACGTCTCATCAGAAGCAAAAAATGTAATAATATTCATTTATGTGGAAATTTTGTAACAGTTTTTTGGTCTTATCAATTCACTAAAATGTTATGAATAGCAAGGGAGAAGAACTATTTACGACTGCCCTGTGGACATCTGATTAAGCTCAAATCCCTTGAACTTTATGGAAACGTTCAGTACCCTCATTCAACTGATGATTTTCATGAAAAATTGAGCAAATATTTTTGGCACTATGTTTCAACATGTCCATCCGATACATATAAGTTACAGAAAAAAAATAAGCCACTAAACATCTCATTCTAGATACTTTTGGATACTCTATTGTAATCAAATAGTCTTTACATTTTCCCTTTCTGCAAGAAAATGTCTCTAAGAAATCGCTCGTATTCATGACAAAATGCACGGAAACGAATCGTTCGTAAACACAATTCCACAAAGAGAAAAACCCCCTTGCATCGAACAAAAAGACGCATCATCACTCGCAGTTATTCACGACATAGTCTGTTTTTGAAACGGTCTTCTCTGCAAGAGGTGAGAACGTTATTAATGAACAGTCTTCCAACTTCCGAGTTCTCAGAAATTAATAAACGACTTCGTATTAGCTGTTATGAGCAACAGACAGGCTCGATTCGTCATTATTTTCCGCTACATTTAACACATACTTCATGCTCGTTCGTTTCATTCAATCGGAACTTTTCCTTCGAATACTCTACTCGTTCTGCTAGAATCGATTCTTGCTTTTCTATTAACCTTAGAGAGTAGATTTCGCTTGAAATTGCATTTTCAGGCGGCAAATGAAAAGTTACCGCAGCATGTTGTATACTGGGTGTCTCGAACATATAATAAATACTTTCCTGAAACATACATTTCGGATCTGTATACTTTGCGTGATTTTTGCAGTATCGACCTATCGACTACCGAACCGAAGATCAAGGTCCATTGCCAAACACGGACCTAGCCACCCTCAAAAGCACCTATATTGTCGAAGTGCCAACTGGTGGCAGTTTCCAGACCAAAAGACACATATTCGCCATTACAGATGACATCATTCCAGGCCAGCCACGACTACTATCGAAGGTCAAGACCCCCAGAGCAAGCCTGGGCAACCTACAGGAAATTCTCCAAATCACGTTGAAAAGTCCACCACAAGATTCGTCATTCAAATGGACTCTACCACTTTATATTACTTTATCCATATTGGCAATATATTGGTTGACGGGATCATTAAAGCCAGATGTATGACCCGTAGGAGAAGCCCATCCCTAACTGTATCGCCTTCCACTAGGTCAACCGCAACTGTCCAGCTAAAGGAAATGAGAGCCCAACACCTTCGGCTGCACAGGAGAGGAATTATATTCATCAAGATATCAGGACATCAAGATAACGCCTTCGAGAACACAAACATCATTCCAGCAAACACGGCAGTTCTCAAGGAGCTCGGCGTACATAGGAAATGCGTCAGCAATTTCATATCTGACGTTATTTTATTTCATATTTTAAATCAGTCGTGACTTTTCAATTGAATTATTCAGTTGAACATCACAACTCTGTAATTTTTAATCAATAAAGTTATTTTTTGATTCAACTCATCCTGAGTTATGAAATTCGCAGCACAGCTTTGTCGAATATAGTATCACTGTTGTATGACCCGTATTGCCAAATGGTAATAAATACATAGCATTTCCCCATGACATGAAAACGCTCACCGTACAGTAAGCCTGGTTTTGTATTCAACAGGAGTTCCTATTCAGATACGTTTTTGTTTTGATGGAAACCCAACTGTTCATTCCTGATTATGAATAATAGATTTTGTTTTTTGTGAAAAATAAAAGAAAAACTTTCATTATTTAAACAGCAGATTCGTTTTTAGGATATGCACTTCACATACACCACTATTCACCCGTCGAATGCAATGTAAAGGCAACTAAAGAAGAGGCGTCTGTTTGTTCTGGAAAAGGGGTTGGGGGGAGGCACGGCCCCTTGCGGAAATGAAGCATTCCTTTACGGCGACCTCACACCGCTCGTAAAGTCCACTTTATGATGATAATTACCTTTGCTAGCGCGATGGTCAGGTCGCACTCCGTGTACACCGGAGTAAATCTGGTGCAATTTTACGACCGTTCAGGGGTTATTTATTGTGAGAAAAGTTTGTTGCGGAAGAGAAAGAGAGATATGCAACCGAAACCAGTTTTCCGTGAACATGGGAAAAAAAAGAAACTAACTCTGAGTTAGTATTGTATATGCATTTTAATTATGGCAGCGTTCAGAATGGAAAATAGCACATTCGAATCATCATGTGTTTTTTTTTGTTTTGGTTCCTCCATGATATATTCGAAGTGATCACGAAATATTTTACTAAGCTATGAGATGACGAACCTGAGAATTTTTTTATTATTGTTCTATGGGTGATATGAATAAAAGCTAGCAAATGCCTGTACTATAGATTTGTCTCTCTTATAACTCATCAAAATGAATAGGTCTGTTTCAAGAAATTTGAGTAAAAGCATTTGCTTAAGGTTTATTCATAAGACCCAATGTGTTTTTTAAGTATTTCATGCAAAATTACCAGTGAAAATTGTATATCATTATTAGGCAGGGTGGGATATTTAAATGGAACAAAACAAACATTCAGATACTCACTTGATATTTTTTTTTTTGGATAATGGAATCATTGACAAACAACGAATTGAAGTTTCCTCTGGATGCGATGCAGTGAAGGTTGTCTCTAAAGATCTGGAATCCCAGACAGATAAAAAAGCATGTTATTCTTCATTTCAGTCGCATTTATAATACTGGAAACCTTTTTGAGTTTATAGTTTGGATCTGTTAAAAACTGTTCAGATATTTCAAAAAACAGCAATGTGATAAATTTATGAAGTTGAACCTCGTGACTCGTGTAGGATATCATTCGAAGAAAAGAAAATCTTGACAGTGATATCGATACCCAACAAGTTTCTTGTGAGAAATTTCTTGTTTTTCAATGGTGTTGAACTATATATATAACCATCTGCCAAACTATGTTACTGGTGTACAAATAGATATACTTAAACATGTTTGGGAAAACGATCAAAAGACTATTGAACTCTAGACCATATTACATTTTTGGAATATTCCTGCCAGTTCTACAATCCTATGTTTTGGGAAACTTGATTAGATAACAATAATATTATAATATCGACAATCATATCATATCATATCACTTTTGTAATCAAAAAAATAAGATCCCTCTTATGGAGGTTCAAATATATAAAATCAATATTTAATATCGGTCAATTGAGAATGATATACCAAGCACTCGTTGAACCTCATCTCACTTATGGTATCCTTGCCTGGGGTGGAACCACAAACAATCATTTGAAAAGATTAGAGGTCACCCAGAAATGGATACTGAAAATCATACACAGAAAAGATTTCACTTACCCCACTGAACAACTTTTTCAAGTGTCAAGAGTTTTTGATATCAGACAACTTTTTTGTCAATATTTATTGAATAGACAACATAAACATAGGCATGAGCTCATAAATTTACAACATTGTTATGTAACTAGGAATAGGGATAACACAAATAAAGTACCACAGGTTTTCAAATCTTTAACACAAAGAAGTTACTTTTTTCTTGCACCTAGAATGTATAACCTTTTACCAGTTGAGTTGAAACAAATAGCCTATTTACCAATGTACAAAAAAAAAGTGAAAGAGTGGATTCAAAATAAAAATAGAATGTTCATACACAGCTTGATTGATTTAAAGAATATTTATTATTTAATATAGGGATTAATAAACAAATAAAAAATAGAATCAATTAGAAATGTATTTGAATTTTTTTTAGTTTTTAAGTAATTTAAAAAAAAATGTATTTACTTACTTTAATGTAATGTGGCTGATAAGTAGTTCTATATACTACTTTAGCGAATTCAAAGCAGTTTTTTCTCAGGGAATGTTTATATTGAGTTTATTGTAACAATGAATGTGAGAATAAACATTATTATTATTATTATTATTATCATACAAACGGCGTAGAAATCCGTTCTCTTGTATCGCAAAAATCCAATTATTTTTATGACGAAAAAACCATCAGCGACTCGTCACAGTAGTACATAAAACTATAATGGAGTCCTTCAGTCCCGAATATTCCATAAACACGCATATCCGTCCCTCAATTTTTATCTCAAGTAAACTTCGATTATGCCTTTTATATTTCCCTTCGTCAAGTAAGGCGTGACGGAGTTCTCTTTATTGTTTCCGATTTAATCAAGTTAGCGATGTTTTTTCTCTTCATCGTTTAATTTCATTGCCAGAGAAAATGTACAAAAGCCATTGCGATTCTTCTGACAGTGGAGTTCGGAGGAATTTAATTTGTTTCTCCATTTGGAACTCGCGACTCTGCGAAGTAGTTTAGCATAAATTGGTGTTTTTGTTCGGACAGAGCTTTTAAATACACGAGCTAATGAGGTGCCCAGGCCATTGCTATATCGAAAAGTGGTGAGATAGAAAATATACTGTCTTTTTCAGAATGCTATGCAAAGACAGCTATGCAAAATTCGAAGGACAGAAAAAAGGCTTTATATTCGAGTTGTATATATATTTTCTCCAATACTTTGTAGATGTTCGTACATTGTTGATTTTTTGTCTAAACCGACGTGTTCACGGAACCTTACGTCAAAATTTCTACCGGTTTGACCTGTATATACTGCAGAGCATTCAATTTAATTTCAATTTAATATATACCGGAAAAACACCTTCACAGAGTGTACAATTCCCTTTGATTCTTTCAGTCCGATCTCACACAAATTGTCTGCGTTTAGGTCATTGATACACAGAGCTTTCGCGATCCCTTTACCTGATAAGGATTTCCAGGATGAACTAAACATCATTAAACAAATTGCGGTAAACAATCAAGTACCAGTTTCTTTAATAGAGAAATTAATATCAGGTAAAACTCAAAAAATGATTAAGAATGAACTATACCCAAATTTTGAAGAACGTAATACACGTAAATATGGTAGCATTACTTACTCAGGTAAACTTTCAGAAAACATCCAAAATTATTTTTCTAAATTCAAAATAACAACAGCTTTTATAAGTAATAATAATTTAGGCAGAATTCTATTCAATGCAAAACCTAAACGAGACAGAATGAAAAAATCAGGGATATATAGATTAGAATGCGGGGAATCCTCTGCAGTATATACAGGTCAAACCGGTAGAAATTTTGACTTAAGGTTCCGTGAACACGTCGGTTTAGACAAAAAATCAACAATGTACGAACATCTACAAGAATCCAAACACAAAATAAGTAAAGATAACCTCAAAATTTTACACACATGTAATAAAGGGAAGACAATGAATCTGTTGGAAGTCATGGAAATTAATAAATCAATTAAAAACCCGAAATTTAGAACCCTCAATGAGCAACTCGATTTGTGTAGGTCTCCACTTTTGAATTTATAAATTTGACAACCCAGGTAATTTCAATCACTTCCAGGGTCTAAATTTATATTGTTTCACCCTTGTTCTCTTAATTACCTCTCCATCCAGCCTACCTGCAAACTCCCTATATAACTAGGCTTAGAGTTCAATTGTATTAGTTAGTTTTTTATACTTGATAATGCGATAAAACCTGAAACCGGTCGTAACAATAAAAATCTAGTGGAAATAAGACAAAAGAGTGTTCTTTCGTTTCATCAAAGTGATAAGTGAAAGAACAAAGTATTGGAGAAAATATATATACAACTCGAATATAAAGCCTTTTTTCCGCCCTTCGAATTTTGTATAGCTGTCTTTGCATAGCATTCTAAAAAAGACAGTATATTTTCCATCTCACCACTTTTCGATATAGCAATGGCCTCACACAAATTCTTCCACTTATAATTACACAAGAGCTTTTCTGGTTGAACTAAACTTGACATTTCAATGATAATTATGTTGCCTAGTAATTTTCCTGGAACTTCAACGAAAAGAACTGCGTTTACAAAAATTACGAGTCCGCAGGACGAGTATTTCATTCTGGCAAATTTTTGAGTCAAATTGCCTAAAGGCAACAAAACCCGAATTATAAATGACAAGTTTACTTCCACCCGAAAAAAAGCTTGAGTGTAATTCGGTAGGACAATTTAATGACAACGAAAAATTTGTTTAGAGTTTTAGTTGTCATGTCAGGGTTGCTAGAGACAGATGATGCAGACCTAACAGAATCAGATGCTTTCAAACGTTAGGGGCCCCTTACATTACAATCTTAGATGTCAATTTTAATCGTACAACTAAAATTGTGCAGTCAAGATTGAAGTGTATGGATAAAAATTGACAATTTTACCAGGCGATTACCCGGTGAAATTGTTTATTTCAGACCATTCACTTCAGTCCTGACTGCACATTTTGAGTTGTGCGATTAAAATTGCCAACTAAGATTGTAAACCTGAAACCACTATACCCAAGATACAAACTTTCCGATACTGTATACAATATAGAAGATAATCATAGTGAACTGTATCAAATGTTTTTATAAAATACTTATAAAATCTAGCATGGCTGGCAGACTGCTTGTCAAATAAATCTAATGTGGTGTAACTTTTTGGTTCTACAGTGACCGCCAAAAAGAATGTACCATATGGGAAAAAAGTTCATTATTAGAGTATTGGGGAAAAGTTCGTGCATGTCCGATAACCTAAAAATCGATTTTGACACATGTCACGTGATCGCTGGTATGGCGGCAAATTTAAAAAAAATACTATGTAAAATGGCAAGATATCGAAAAAAGTTATTTGAAAATGTTGCTTGTAATTTAAATTTATACACACATACAAAGTTTGAAAATATAACGACAGAAAATGGAAAATTACTATTTTTTAAATATTTTCCTAGCTGTATAAAGATATCAAATTATGTTCTTGACATAATTTTTTGGGTTTAGGACCTTCCACAACCTGAAAATGAAAAAAATTTTTAATCCAAAGAAATCTGTACAAGTGTAGAAGGGCAAATTAATTAATTTGCCCGATAAGTTACTGCGTTCACACTGTCTTGAAAGAAATTAATTTTTGTCAGTAACGTACCCTACACTGAATTTGCCTATCTGAAAAAATGAGATCGAATTAACAAAGAATACTTCTCTTTTTTTGAAAACTGTTGACGTTTCGGAGGCTGTATCTGCCTCCGTTATCAAAACTTCTTAGAAAGACGCTGAGAAAATTGAATTTGAATTGCGATTTTGGTAATAAGACCTTTCTTTGACAGAGTCAAATGAAATCTGTCATACATTCTTTTGATTGACATTTGGTATCTAAGAAGTTTTGATAACGGAGGCAGATACAGCCTCCGAAACGTCAACAGTTTTCAAAAAAGAGAAGTATTCTTTGTTAATTCGATCTCATTTTTTCAGATAGGCAAATTCAGTGTAGGGTACGTTACTGACAAAAATTAATTTCTTTCAAGACAGCAGTCTTGTGAACGCAGTAACTTATCGGGCAAATTAATTAATTTGCCCTTCTACACTTGTACAGATTTCTTTGGATCAAAAATTTTTTTCATTTTCAGATTGTGGAAGGTCATAAACCCAAAAAATTATGTCAAGAACTGGATTTCCTCCACAAAATCAAACTTTTAATCAATATATCAAATTATTTTCTTATCAATAGCTTGACCATACTGAACCATTTGTATTTTAATGATAATTACACAAATTTCTGTTTTTCTCCACACCAGAGAGCACTAAATTAAAAAAATCCGATGTTGTCAGAACCCTGGTTGTTACATTGATTCGTATCTGAGAGTTATAACAGAATTCCACAACCATTGTGATGACTTGACACTCTAGAAACATAGTATTTTCCAGATTATAATCAAGTTACGATGATAATCGTGCCAAAGCATTTGATTTCGCATGTAATGTTGAAAACTCTCTTTTTTTAAGCACTATTTTTAAGATTATGTGCGAAGTGAAATTTCATCAAAAATTGATTTGATCTATTTCAAGAATAACGTAAGGTAAATGCTCGGAAAACAAACTAATTTGGTGTGCATATGCCTTTGTAATTCTGAGAATTTACTCTACGTCATTCTTGAAATAGAGTATTTTAGACTTACTCTAGTTATGAACCTTCTGAGGGCAAGAATGGGTGCACCCGTAAAAATGTATTGATTTGTTGAGAGTACTTGTATAAACAACCATTCAATATTTATCACCTCTTTCAGACGTTTTTTTTTTATTACAGGTACTATGACAGGCAAATCACCCACCTAAATAGACTTAGTCCTTGACGGTGTTTTATTGGGTTGGCGTCATCAAGTTCTTCGATTGTAAATCCCCTTGAGAACCTTCCGGAAAAACTCCACAATTGTCACGACAAAATGTGATTTGTTCACCACCCAGTACGCTTTCTTTCCTTACTGAACGACGGATTCGCATAATTTGTCCCTGGCATACGATAAAAACCTCAACAAACCCATACCGTAACCAGTTAAGTGAATCAAATATAAAAAGTAGTGATAAACAACGCAGAACCGACATTATTACGCAGTTATTATAACAATAAATCCTTCCAGTGTCAGCTAAAAAAAGGATAATGCGCTTCGTAAAGCATCTGACCTTCCCAACGATGTTATCCCACTTTTATATAGTTATTTCCCGTTCCTGTCCCATAAATTTTCGCAGACCCCGAATCTTTTCTGAGATTTTTAAGTTTAGATATAAGTTCAGTATCGCTTAATACGATCCTCTTCAATATATACTTGCCAATAGTTCGGGAATATTCGCAAATATCAGTCAATAATCCACGTGAGAGATTGGTTTTCTGTAGGTACCTATACCATCGGGCGACCACGAATTTTGAATATACAGGTTTGGTATACCGCCACAGCACTTGAATACGCATATTTTTAAGCGACCAGTGGGAAATTTTCGCTTCCGGACTTTTAACACTTTTTCTCAATTGACACTCTTCATATTTTTTCTGGTTTTCCGAAATACCTTCGAATTTGTGATAAGATTGTGTTCGTATATTAGAAATCAGTTAAAAAATGGCGGAGACACAGTTCGAACAAAGTTGGTCATGAAAACCAAACTAAGAAGCTTCTCCAATGCTTTTTCCATTCAGACGCTAAAAATACAGGTATGATGTTCTTGAATTTTATTATAATAATTGTTTCTTAATATAAAAGTTTAATCAATTATGATGATGACCTTTAATTGTTTAAATATGTACATTGCAATTGTGAACGTCTATTTTATAAAATCTTTTTACACAACCTGATGATGACAATAAAACCTGTCGAAATATTGGAAAAAGTGTTATAAGAGTATACTTCCTGCATGCTGCGTACCCTACAAGTTTTCCTAGCTTTCAGAAGGTCCACTAGGACACCAAATTTGATGGATAAATCTCCATTTCCAGGGCCAACTAATCTCATTTCTCAAGGTCAAAATTCTAAAAAATTACTAGCGATTTTTTTTGGAAAAAATTTGACTACACCACTAGATTCGCGATATTTCCAAATGTTTCGTATGTAAATTAAGTTTAAACCACTTCAATTTCAAAACTTTTATGAGAACTTTGACTCCATCATATCTTGAAATATAACTGACCATGATTTCTTCGAAATCTGTTGATAAATAAAAAAATTAAGAATTATTGAACAAAATGACATTTTCATTTAATTCCAACATTTTTCAAATTTTTTATTTTATGATTTTCTTATTTTATTAAATTTTGATCAATGATATATCGAGACCTCTTGAATACTCATAGTGATGTATTCCGAAATTAAATTGGTAAGTTGATTAAAGGCATATTTTTCAAATTTCTTTCCCTTTCTTATTGATCGACGCATTTCAACGTAATCCACATATGAACATGTCGCGAATCCAGCGGTGAAATCAGATTTATTCTAAAAAAATCACTAGTGATTGTTTTTAGATTTTTGACCATGACAAATAAGATTAGTTGACCCTGGAAGTATAGAGTTATTCAAGAAATTTGGTATCCTAGTGGACTTTTTGAATCTCTACCTGAAGAAAAAAAAAATTTCAATCGATTGAAAAAAAAATTGTTATTACGAATCTCCCAGGTTTTCGGAGAAAACCCCTCAGAAGTAGTTTTATAAAGGTGCTTCCATCTTAAATGGGTCACAATGTATATAGATTTTAAATATTACAAATAAGTCACATTTTTCATTTTTCAATTTTCATGGAGAATGTTCCCCTTCTCAACGTATATAGATTGTTATAAATGTTAACATGAGGAACCGTGAGCACGTGTCATCAGATAAAAAATCTGTTATATATGGATATCTACAAGAAATCCACAAAATAAATAAAGACAACATGAAAATTCTTCATATTTGTAGTAAAGGAAGGGAGAATTTGTTGAAAGTATTAGAAATGAATATATTGAATGAAAAGCCCAATTTAAAAACTCTCAATAAACGATTAGAACTGTGCAGCTCTCCACTTTTGAATTTATTAATTCTGATAACTAGTTTGAAATCTATTTTGGATTACTATTCAGTAATATTCTGATTTGTTGTGGAAATTAGATAAAGTTTGATAATTTCAGATAAGGTGTTGATGTTTTTGATTGTTCAGGTATGTTTTGTTATCTCAGGATATTTCAGGCAATATTTTAAGTAACTAACCTATAAAACATAATTATTGTAATTTATATGAAATAAAGAACTTTGTTGTATAACGTTATAGTTACTTGGTAATGGTTTGATAAGCCGAAATCGGTCGTAACGAGTAGTCATACAAAAGTTATTTTATTTATCTCATATTGAATTATTTTAAGTTTTTCCCATAGTAATGTCAACTCATTGAAGGACACTACATTTTCGTTAAAATAACTTCTAAAAATGCATCCTCTATCAGTTTCATATCTGAACATTACTTTTCAATCAGTTCACTCAATCAAAAAGCAAAATAATCTCTTAACCCTCACGTACATCTTAAAAAAATATTTCGATAAAACTTCAACCAAACTACTCCGAAGCCGATTTGGATCCAAATCCATAAACTCCGAGTTCTCTCGGACATATTTACTAAGTACGCTATGGCGTAGCTCTTAATAATGTTGGCAAATTGCACCGAGAACCCGTAAAGAAGTCGCAGGGTGGCCCCTACCCCCTTCCACGCCTTTCGCCGTACCCACTTTCCAGACTTATTAATTAATTAACAATCATGGCTAGATTCTAAGGAGAAAACGCTCGACGCGAAAATGAAAATTAAAACGTCCACCGAATTACTGCAATGAATTTTGCAGATATACGAGGAGTGGTAGGAAGAATTCAAGATTAAAAATAAGCTGGGGAAAGGAGAAAAATTCAAGATAGTGTTCCCGTACATAAATCATTCAAAAGTGTTCTTCAATAATTTTTTGTATTTGAAACAATATAAGTACACACCGTAGATTTTTGTTGTTGTTATTTGCGTCAACCGGATGCACCCTTACGAGCAACCCCTTAAAAATCATCGAAAGCCTTGTGCGAGCTAGGTAAGACGCAGTTCTTGCCTTTTAACGTGTGATCCATCCACAAGACCGGTGAAGATTCTTTATTCTTTTTTAGACATGAAATTTTTTTAAAAGTTTTGAAAAAGGTGGCGGCTGAACTCTGATAAATTCAAGTATTGAATTCTCATATTATCATCTTTTTTCACTTTTATATACCTACTTTCATGCCAACTAGATGATCGTGATTCTTTCAATTTATGAAGATTTCAAGTCTAACTGGATGACATTTGTTATATCTCGAAGAAATGGAGTGAATAAAATGAATAATACCTATAAGTTTAAGTAATTGGTTTCCAATGTGCACTCTTTCTGTCAATTTTAGTTTGTTGAATGTGTTTACTGAGACATTATTTCGACGTATTTTTGTTTGCATATAGTTCACCTCATGGTCCGAGTTTAATTTGTCCTCAAAAGCTCAGTGTAATCGCGTACACGGAAAGTTTATTCGACACCAGCAATGTTTATTCAACTTTCATATCTAAAAAAAACCTTTATCGTTGCAGGTTCCTATTCGGAGACATACTAAAACTCGTCACTATCTCAAGTGTCAGCTGATGAAGGAAAAACGGAGGAACACTCTGTGTGCACATGTTTATTGTATATTATCTACTTTTATACGGCGTATCCAGATGTATCAATCGTTCAAAAAAGATATAAAATGATATAAAAAATTCAAAACAAACTTTTATTCAATGCGCCAAAAAGTGGGAAATTATATCTTCAGAATTACAAATTCAAGGACTCAAAAGCTTACTGTTTCAGTTCGAATAAGAAATCTTCAAGCTTTTAAATCTGTAACTCACAGAATAATCTTTATTACACTTGTGAAAAAAAATCTTTCACAAATTTTTAGCGCATTTGAAAAAGAGCTTGTTTTAAAATATCCGCTTCGCGTCATGCCCTCAAATTCGTTGAGCGTTGTTTAAAGGCTCACTTTTATCATAATATAACAGTTTTCTAAAAGATTTTTCTTAATTTATTTCATTTTGCAGTTTTTAGCATTAGAATTTGTTCGTCATCAATCTTATAGATTAGGTGTCCAGAAGTTGCCACCGGTCAACAATTATTCGAGGACCCAATATTTCACTATATTTTTCGAAAACATAGAAACAGTAATTTAAATCATAACCTGTTCGGCATACATATACAGTAATGTAGAACATTATCGATGAAGACCCAACCAACAAACCACCTGAATAATACTAAACCTCATGATGGAAAACAAAGAATATGAGGCAGAAAATGGAGTAAAAAAACTAAAAAATACTTCAGTATGACCCCTTTCCGGAAAACAAGTAAATTGTTGAAAAAATGATGGCCACCATAAGGAAAAATTTAAATTCGAAAAGCACCATTAATCGCAACAGTGTAATCACGGTCCAATTACTACGGCTTCCTTTCCCCATATATCCCACTACTTAAACCCATAAAGATGTAATTCATCAACCAGGAAACCATTTTCACGCGTACATGCATCCGCAAACCAACTCGACTAACACCCCTGTATCAGGTTAATGTGTGTTTGCCAACAGTCGTAAAAGTGAAGGAAACGTAGGTGGATGTAGTTAGCGAGGTGTTTAGAGCAATCGATGCTGTCCAACACTCTTCACGCCATTTCAGCCGATTGGAGATATTGCTGGGGTATTTCGAGATCTATCTCGTAAAGCTGTAAAGAAGACGTACTTACTGTAATAGGTTGAATCCGAATCTTAGCACGTATGAGCTGGATTGGGAATAATTCAGACACAAATTCGTAGAAAGGACCAGTCAGGAAAACAGGAAACATTTTGGTGGACCTCTGCCCTGCATTGAACCTCATTCCCATGATTTTCTTTCAACCAAATTCACACTAGCGTTTCGAGGAACCTTTGAAATACGCAGTATTCACAGTGTTCCAACAAAAAAATATTCTGCCAGATGTCATTCAGTTTCCGTCACGGAAGCAGCTAGATGAGTAGATGTTACAGTCAGATATTTGCCTCATACCAATTTTTAGTACGAATAGGCTCCAACAGCAAACTCAGCTGCTTCTTCTATGTAACAAGGACTTGTATAAATACCTATGTATAAAATGGGAGGAAACTCCTGAATTACTTGAATCTGTTTATAAGACATTTCAAAACATCTTTACGCTCATTCTAACGCAGAACCACAGATCCATCGCCTCTGTGTCCATTTATATAGTTTTTTAGCATAAATGATTGTATTGATGTCTAGTTAGCCTATACCGGGTGTCCACGGAAGGTGGCTCACTCCTATAATTTTTTTTGTTTTTGAAGATCTTGGAATGGAATTTGAAGGATCTATATAATACATAGAACTGCATTTTTTGACAAGTGACTCACCGGAAGTGATATAAACTTTCGATTTTATATTTTCACTTTTTTTGTCTCCATATGACATTCTGAATACAACCATGTATCATTTGTTACATTTTGTAACACATTTTTTTTCCAAATTTTGAAGTTTATTTCTGAATCTAGAGGGCTACGAATAGGTTCAAATTATTAACTTCAGTCCTAAAGTATTGGGAAAATAAAACTCGGTTGAAATGCACCTGTTGGGTGAAATTTAAGTTTTAAATTATTATTACCATTTTTTTTTTTTTTTCAAAAGGCAACATAGTGGCTCGTCGGATTAGAAAAAAAAGAGCATTTCATTACGATTGATTTGATACTACACACTATTAGGTCTCGAAGAAACTTTTGTCAACAAACCTAAAAATATTACGGTAGATCTTCCTTTTTGAGATTAAATAGTATTAAAATTCATCGAGTAACCTGTGACCAACACAAATGATATAACAAAACAATCTATCCAAAAACTAATACCTCCTTGTATAAGTGATATTATTAACATGTTTTTCAATCCATAGCGTACACAATAGTTTCCTAATTTAGATTTGGAGAAGTGAGGTAAGATAATATATCGACAACAATGTTTTTTTTTTGAATACATCTCAATTACCTTTCCTATCAGTTATGTAGGTCACAGTTTACCCAATGTATCTGAATCTCATTTCAATCTGGAATGTTGTTTCATTTTTAGAAAGATCTTAAATAATCTTCTCATGTTTTTTTAACGAAAGTTTGTTTGAAACCTAAGACAGTAAAGCAGTATCAACACATAATCGTAATGAAATTCACAAAATTTCCATTTGACTTTTTTTTAATACAAAATCTGAAATTGAATTGTATGTACATAGCAGAAATATGGCGGCCACTTGGAAACGCTCAATCTCGCAAATAAATATGGCGTTCAGTTATACAATAATTATGTATCAATAAAAACGTTAAACAAAATTTTCGTGTTATGAGAAACCCTATAGAACCTTATGATTTTATGGAATTGTTTCGAATGGCATTATAAATCGATTTTTCAAAATCAGATTTTCTTATTTCAGAGGTTGCCACATATTGTTTTTTTGAGCTGCTTTAGGGGTGATCATGATACATCATACATTTCCATAGCCTTTGGTTTTGTTGAGTCGAGTGAAAGTGACGTATTTTTAGTGTTTTGGGTAGATTCTATTTCTTGAATTGAATTTTGCAGGGGTTACCTCATAAAGCTTTTATACAGCTTGTATATAACTGTTCAAAACAGTTTTTTACGCATAAATTTACGGTGTTATACAGAAACTATATAATCATTATAAAGCACTTAAAACTCTCTCTTTTTTGAAACGGTTTCAAAGCGGTCTTATAATGCGTTTTTTAACTATCTGAAGTCACATCCCAGCTTCAATTTCATAATGCGAATGGAATGAACATTTATACAACAACATTATGTATAACTTCTCTTACAAACAAAAACACGTTGCAGTCAAACTCACTAAGTGTGTTCCTAAGTCGGCATTCTGAGATACTTATAAATATTTCAGTTTCGAAAAGCAGTTATTCTGCTACTTGGATAGGAAATAATAACGCAATAAAGTATTATTTGAATTAGAACTTTGAAAATTTTATAATGCGGAAATTTGTAACAATTCAGTTCTATAAGTTTTTTATAAGAATGCAAACTTGAACAGTTATTATAAAAATGTTTTTTATGGTATTTATGGCGTACACATTGTAACGATTTCGTTTCAAATAGGACTATTTTGTCCCTCGAAATTGCGTGTATCCTACGACTTGTTCTTAAAAAAACTCACTTGAAGTGTGCTCAAGATGATGAAGTTATTATACTATGGAAAACAGATATATGTATTACAGCCGTCGTAAGCAACTAGAAATCGCTGACGTTACAAGAAGGCCCGCATGAATTCAGTGTGAATCGAGGCGAAAATTCGACAAACACGACCAACTCCGCGAAGTTTTCGGGAGTTTGTGCCCATATCAGCAGGACGGAGCACCGGTAGACGGGGTCAGGCTTCAACTTCCACATAAGAAAGAGGAACACTAACCTCTTCCTGGTCCCTAGTCCCAGGGGTCTGACGGCCCCGCATCTTGTTTATTCATCAAGTTTATTTGAATCATTAACGAAGGCCGAGGGCCGTTCTGTTTAACGTGCGGTGATTGGGTCCGTTGCACTGAGAGAATACCTTTCGATAGAGAAACGGCAAACAAGTGGAAGTGCCAGCAACGCTGTCAAGCAAGTGTTTGACTGATGTGAATATTAGCAAGGAAATTATGTTAACAAAAACACTAATTGAAAGAAATGAATGATTTGACACTGTCCATCCAAAAAAAATCTTCGTTATCGAAAAAAATATGTAATATACAATTTAAAACACTTCCACTTCCAAGGTGGTTCTCACAAAAATATCTCACAGGTCCAGCGCTATTTTTTAAAAGCTTCCTTATAGGACTTCGTAATAAAATTGGGTTTTTTGCACAGAAAACGGTACTTTGCACACGCCGTGTGTACGGGTGTCATCTTTGCGTCCGCTTCTCTCGTTCACTGTGATTTTTTTTGTTCTCTCCTAACAACGCCATTTTGCAATATATCAAGATGGTTGAGTTCCATAGCATTCGTCAAGGCTCTATTGTTTTGTTGTTGAAATCATTCTTTCCAAAGATTCTTGAAAAAATGTCGGATTCCGCAGAAATTGAATGGTGGATGGTGGAACGATTCATTGAATGAAGACTGAAAAATAAAGCAAGTAACAAGAGAACTACAATAACGTCAACTTTTTTCACCCAGAGGCGGACATTTGATATTGTGATCAACTTCATGCTGGACCAAAATTTCAGATTTGTTTATTGCATCCTTCCTAACTACTCAAACCAAAACAAAATCAGTATGCTTCAATAGGAATTTCAAATACTACTTTTCAAATCAGGTTTCACTTGCCACATGAGCCCATATCAAGTTATTATAATGAGACTGTGACTCATGACGATAACGTCTCCAGTTACCATAAGAAGAGTTAAACCTCAATTAAGTTTTAGACGGTCACATGATGACTGAAAAACTTCTCATAGTGTTGAAAGTGGCAGTTTGGTGTTGGAATACATTTTTTCTTCAAAATAAATTCACATCCATTCATTCTCACATTTAAAATTTAAATTTCAATAGATATAGGCCACTGGATATAGACATGAAAAATCAAAGATTTAACAATAATTCCAGAAGTTTTCAAACTTTGGTCAAGTGAATTGTACATCGAGAAAGCAATAAATCTCAGTTTTCAACCTCGCAACATTGTCAAAAGGGCAATTAACTTGAATTTTGCTGTATACTCGTTGAGACAACAATTCCATTTTGAAGATCTGCAATTGCTTCTGTGTGATGCTACTTTTGATTTAATTTTTTGTCTGACTCAAATATCTACAATTCATCCACCAAATTCCGTCAACTACATTAGACTTTTCTGTTATAGAATCTTCCTTTTTCAATCGAATTTTTCATCAGAACAGTTGATTCAAAATAATTTTTTGTCAGACCCAAATATTTACAATTCATACACCAAATTCCGTCAACTACATTGGACTTTTCTGTTAAAAAATCTTTCTGTTTCCATTGAATTTTCCATTAGAATAGTTGAATGAAGACACATATTATACAAAATGAACCGAAGGCAAATGCACTCATCAAAAAAATATATGACAAAATTCTCATCAGTAGTATTAGTATAGAAACGAATTCACAACAAACAAAACAAAACATCAGTGAAATTTCAGATATCACAAATATCTTGACTGTTTCCTACAATAATGATAATGAATTAATATCATCAAACCGATTCAATACACACCAGTGTTAATGTGACGATATTTCTGAAAAGCAAATACCTTTGCTAATCGTAACTGATTTCTGAATACTCCAACAATGGGGCACAATGATATCAATATTGAATTTTGAATTTGGAGCTGAGTTAAAATGAAAATATGTAAATTTTCGTTATAGGTAAATATATTTTACAATGGTACATATTTTTTAATAACTTGAGGTTCCAAATTATCCAATTTTAATTTGAATTACTTTTCGAATCACTTCTATAATGAGCCTTCATCAAGAATCACCTTATATTTCTCATTAAATTTGCCTTCTGTCAAGTACTGCCATTATACTTTTCTCTTGCAGTGATAATGTCTCAAAAAGTATCAATAAATAATATCGATCACGAGTAAACCATCAAAATATATAAATTTCTCAAAACTTTGCCACCGAACAAATTCGCCATCACAAACCGCATCGAACCGTATCCACCAGATAACGCATCGCATCGTATATTTTCGCAAAGCCAATTAAACTCATCCCCCTAAGTGGGGTCTTATATTTTGGACTTAGCCAACTTTTCACTTAAATTTCCTCCTGTAACGCCAAAGGCGATGTACTCTTTCCGCACGCTGATGGCGTCTCTTTGTTTTGGTTTTCTTTAATGCGTTTTATCTCAGGTCTGGAGCCGGAGAAGATCCGCTCGGTGCTCCGAGTAGTTCTTTTCTCGGTTGGGCGTGCGTGCCGAAGGGAAACATGAATTCCTTCTCGAGTGGTTCGAAACATTTTTTAATTTCATTATCGAGGATTTTATAAAGTGACTGTAATATGTTTTTCCTAAAATAACATTTCAAATTCTAAAAGTTCTTTCTCTTGAATTATTGTTCAGTATTGTCACGCACCAGAATGACCCAAAAAATACTTGGAACCCAAGGACATAACACACACAGAACTGCTAGATTCCTATCGTGACGTACCTCAGTAGCCCCCCACCTAGTCCATTCCCCCACTCAATAATTTGTTTCTTTCATTCGGAGGCCACCACTTCACGTCATTTCAAGGTCATTTCTGATACAAACATGGGATTTAGGAATACAGCAGTCCTGTGTGTAATGTCCTTGCTTGGAATACAATATTATGAACAAATTCGATGTGTGTATTATTTCCAAACATTCGATAGCTTCACCAAACTACCTAGATTCTTGTATCCGGTATCAGCGTTCAGAGTTATCCGTCACCATCAATCAGTGTTCAGTCATCAGTTTCAGGCACACAATCAGTTATCATCTACTCTTCTGTGTCCATTTATTCAACGACAATCAACTCCCCCGTCAACCTATCACATTCCGACATTATATTTCATTCAGGGACCAATATGTATGAAAATACTCGAAAGTTACAGTAGACGTGGTTAGAGGGCATATTTCAAAAACAACTGAGCCTCCTCGAGTTGTAATTAACGATTCAAAGAAAAACTCATGCCAATTCAAAAGGTCAACATGAATGAAACCGGTATAGTTTGTAGCGTTTCAATCAGGACCGAAATATTAATTATCATATTTTTGTCAATGACACTATGTATGAATATCTTACTAATATAAGAACATAAACGAAAAAGCAGATACGCAGTATGGAACTATACTTTTCGAATTTTTTTCTCATTCTCAGAGAACACAAAACTGTTAGTTACTACATCAATTTCAAGTAGAATATGTTTGTACTCAATGTAACGAAGCATTTCTGAAGCTATTTTTTTATGACCCCATTCATTATTAGCGGAATGCTTCGTCCGTTTTCACCACATTTCTTAAAGTTCTTTTATATATACGAAAAGCAATCTTCCAATTTGGAAATAGTAGATGATCCCATCTAAAAATTCTAATTTATGAAGCCAACCACTTCTTACCTTGGTTCATTTCTTGCGCAGAAAATATTTACTTATACATAGAGTTCTGCTCTCATATGAGTTTTCATGACCAAGATTGTTGGAAAATAGTATATTGTATACCTAAGCGGTAAATCGACATTTTTCAAGGCCAAAAAAGATATGAACAGGCGAGGCGCAGCCCCTTCAGAAAATCCTGTTCCAGAATTCGCCTTTTACCTGTATTAACCAGTTCTGCAAGATATTCTGTTTTGAATCTATTCTTCAAAATCTTTCTCAAATTTTGCAAATAACAAAATCTACGTCTTAAAATTTGACAATCTACAACATCTAAATTAACAATTTTATCAGAAACATTATGTAGTGGCTTTATAGATCTTGAAGTGGCGCCCCGAGCGATAATGACTGACGACGCTGTATATTCTTTCGAAGCCTTATATTTCATATTACGAGTTATTCAATGACATTAGTGAACTTGCGCCAAAGTTTGCATAATATTTAGCTAAAAGTAACCCCTGATGTTGCTTAGCGGTAAGATGATGGCTATTACGACTCGAAATTTGCATTCTAAAGGAACCCCTTTCCTTCAACTCTATGAATACTAACAAAAAATAATTTTTTTTCACAATTCGATAAAATGTACTTCGCGATTTTAAACAAGATGATAACACTGTTAAAGCTCTCTCTGTGCTAGTGAACAGGTAAAGAATGATTCGAAAAAGGTGTCGTCCAGTACAGTTTTTGGTGGAGGTGCCAGGTATTATCAGTTTCAAAATTTTTATTTAGTACACAATTTTCTCTGGGAACAAGATTTTGTGGAATCATTTCGTATTCGAAGTAGAAGACCAAGTTATTTTTGAAACAATAACAGAGTGTCTCCAACAAATAGTTCAATTCTTGAATATCTGGAGAGATATCCTAATCTAAAGACATGTTCCGAACATATATATATTCATCTTCGGTTCAAAGTACAAATGTGAAGAAGAAAGACTAAGTGGAGAGTTAAGAAATCAAATTACATTACAAACTATTGAGTACCTCTATTTATTCAATTTACATATTAACAAAGAAATAATAATAAGAAACAATAAGGAAGGCTTCCTTATTGTTCCAAAAAAAGGAATACATGCTCCAAGCCTCCCTTATTTGAATTTTTTCATAAACTTTAAATGAAACACATGTTGTTTTTTGCGCCCACTTAACCCCTAGTGGGAACATTTTTAATTTTCACTTTTAATAAAGTTTCTATAAACAATTTCCCTCTCCATAATTTAAATTGAGCTGATGATGAGCCTATTTAGGTTCGAAACATGTTGTTATATCAGATTGTGGAGATAACTTTGAGTTTTTCTGCAAGAAATAGCTTTTCCATTATATTCAAGACTTTTTTTATATTATTCACGAGTTCTAATATAGCATCATTTGTACCTATACCTTCCATGAATCCAAATCCAAATTGATTGTCATTTACAACATTCACTGGAGTTAGGTAATGTACCTATATTTAAGATTTTTCAAAAATAGTTTTGTAGTAGCGATTTATGATAAAAATCAATTTGTCGTTGAGCTACGAATCTTTCATTTCTGTCCTTTGCTGTATAATCTACTATTCAATATCTAAAATTGTTCTCATTCTTTTGTTAATGAAACCTTATAATAAACGGCTTTCCAAATTTCAGTGCGGTGCATCTGAATTTTCTTAGTATTCTGAACTGATTTTCGATTCAACTGCGGCATTAATTTGATTGCAACTCAATAAGAAACGATTTATTTCAGTTCATTATCGTGTAGCTGTATATTTGCAGGAAACTTAATTATTCACCCTCTTCTACCCTCTTCTACCCTCTTCTATATTACGTCTCCAAATGCACCGGAAATAAACGAAAATCTATTAATTAATTGAAGAAAAGGCTTAAGGATTCTTACCTTCGTTTATTCGGTTGGCATGGTGGAAGTAGATATTCCGGTATCCCCAAGGAGAAAATTCGCCAGAAGAAAGTTTGGATGAATATTCTCGTGGGCACACAAGGTGACCCGCCACGTCAATCGTTGGGTTTTATGATGACGGACTTATAATGACGGAAAATTTCCCTAGATGAATGAAGTCTTGCTTTTTTTCAGTACAATTTCAAACTCATTATTCTTTTATCAAAAATCATCTCGGACAATAGAATAAATCAGCAATTTTTCTTTCATTAATGATATGTCAATACTAGAGTAACAAATCAACAGTCAAGAAATGTGGTGATTTTATTCTTGAAAATCCTATTTTTTCGTTTTTTTTTCATCTTGAACATGTATTAAAATTTTTATTGATATTGAGTTATGTATCCTTCAAAACCCCTAAGTATTTAATTTCCTCAACATTCCTCAGTGTTTCATCATTCATTGCAACTCAGGTAGTTGATATTACCAATTCAACATATACTTTGTCTTAAGGCCGATTCTGATACATGGGTGTCCACCCACTATTTTTGACTCCGCATGACAAATGTTTCTTATATTAATTCAATGAATACTTCTGAACCAAAGAAAATATGACTTTGTGATAGAAACGCAAGTAAAACGTATGTGAACTGTCTTGCAGTTTATAGGCACAAGGGTCAAAAATATTTGCGTGTAAATTGCACGTTATTGGAAAACGGGTTTTACAAATAGTTATCAAAGAGTAAGCAAATATTTTTGACCCTTGCGCCTATAAACTGCAAGACAGTTCACAAAGTCATATTTTCTTCGGTTCAAAAGTATTAATTTTAATAATACTGGAGGAATTTATCATGCAGGGGTCAAAAACCCTGGGTGGGCACCCATGTATCAGACTCGGCCTTTAGTCTTTGTCTTGGTTTATTTACCAAAAATATTAGCAATTGTATTTAACTATTAACTGTCTCAACCGAGTTTTTGGAATCTTCACCATAACATATCAGAGTACATCTGCAAACAAATGGAGATTTCATTAAGATAACAACCCTCCCTAGGTCATTCTATGCAGAGAATGAAAACCAAGGGATCAAGTACACTGCTTTGTAGGTCCAGATACTTCATCATCACCTTTAGTTATTTGATACATTCCAACCTTCTGAGAACAGTACCCCTAAATACATATTTTTTCAACTTATAATAAAAATATCACGGTATATTTTCAAGGAGGCTATATCCAGGTCTATAAAACTGCAATAATTCATACCTCATTCAAAATCTATTCCATTGCTAGGGTTTAAACGCAATCATGCACGCTGGCCACTTGGTTTATGTACCCACAGTGCTGGGCTCTTACTGGCTGAAACCAACCCTCGCCATCTTTTGTACTCGGAACCGTCTGAAGTGCATGACCTAAAGTACCAACGGCGTTCCCAATGGTCTTCCATCGCCATTCTTCCTGTATAACTTGTCTACTTATCTCTCATGTGATTTTCTCTTTTCTGGTGTTCTCTCTTCTCTTTCCTCCCTCTCTTTGATTTATAAAATAGTCGCAGCTCTTAGAATCGCACAGGGTCAAGAATGAGTCTCTTCGGCCATTGTGCTGTCCCTGTATTATTTTCCCAACAGTTTTGCCATTCTCCGGAGGTTATGAATTTGTGCCAACATGATTTTCTCTGTCACTTCGTTATTCTCGACCAATTTGCACCTCTCCTCGACTATTATCAATTGGAGAGAGTCCAGTTATAATGTTGAGAGCTGGCGCTGAAGTTGTTCGGACCCGGCTACGATCCCGTTCAGCATCTAGAATGCGCCGTTTACATAGTGATGGTCCCTCTTGTATCCTTTCATAATGAGGCTGTTCTCTTGTGTTGATTGCACTCACAATGACATGTTTTACTGCATTCATAGTTCACTCTTCTGGCATGAATCCCAACTGCCAATTTGATATCCCAGACTTTTCCTCGATTTCTACTTCTAGTCTGAACTATGTCAAGTATTCATTTCCGGACCATCCAGGAAGCAAATTGAATTCGCTTTGGGTTATGACTTCGGGACCGATTTCCATCTGAGTAGAAAGCTTCTGATGATAGTATTCTAGTTAGAGCTTCAGGTTATTTTTTGTTCCCACCCTAGTGGGAACATGTGGTGACACATTTTTAATTCTTTCTTTTATTATAGTTTCTATATAATAATTTCCCTCTCCATAATTCAAACCTAGGTGATGATGATCCTATATAAGTTCGAAATATGTACTACTAAGATACCGTTGGTTTGTTTCTGTTTTTTGGATTTCTACGTGGGCTCCATCCCCATCATACCTTGGGAAGAGTTCTTATACCAGTTTGATTTTTCTTTGTGACTTCGTCGTATGGCGGTCTGGTATGACGATCTTATATTTTTGAGCCAAGAGATCATCTTCCATGGTCTGTTACAAAGGGTCCTCCATCGTTCCTTCCTGTTTTCCTCAGGCGCATACATTCTTGTATTCGGCTTCAGTTATTTCGATTACATCGCGGTTTGTCTGACGATAGCGCACTTGGCCAAGGCTCTAGGGTAGAATTAATTAGCTCTCCCAAGATTTCGAAGAATTTTACTCCTTCAGGAAGTTTTTCTATGGCACTGTCGCTTTGCCCAGAAGGGCTTGTACCTTCCTTCATCGTTATGCTTCTCTGCTTTTCTGCCCAGTCACTTTTGAGGCTAGTTTGAAGGCACTATATTTGAATATTGCTCATCACAGACTGGGCATTCATGTACGTCATGACCGGGCTGGCTGACTGCATCTGTAGTGAAAACCCGCTCTATTCGACCCTTTGCAAGTGATTTTAGAATGGATGTTTGCCAACATTTGAAGCATCTATGCACTCTCACCCTTCTTTCAATTATGCATCTTACCAGGCCTGATATACTTTTATCTGATTAGATATCAGTTATGACTGAATGCAATGCTGTTTCATAGGAATGGAAATTTCTGATTGATATGTACATAATATTTTTTGTTATCTGGACCTGCATCATAATCCTTGTCAGATGCGATAAAAAGCTTATGATATCTTCAAGATTATAACACGCTATGCTAGAAAGGTTGTTGCTAGGACAACAATACGTGTCAGAAGATGTCCATTATCTACTTGATTAGATGTAATAAAGGACATTATCCCGATCTAAAACTCATCTTCAGCATTGTTTATGAAGTCATGATGCAGATCTAATGAAAAATAGCTCTCTTACTATATTTTTCTTCCGAGCTTTTGTGAACCCATATAGTTGTTCTAATGTGGAAGATTTCAAATAAGTATTCTTAAGAAAAAACAAATGTCTCATCTTATGATGCCAATGATAATCAAAGAACCATAACAAAAATTGATAATGATAATCAAAGAACCATAACAAAAATTGAAATCCAGCCTACTAGAACTTTCTGTTTTTTTTTCGATAATCCTCCCAATATTTCCATAAAGGAAGCATCCCTCTAGCGTCTGCCAACAGATGTATTGCTGATAGCAAATTCATTTGAGAGGCAGTCATGAATATAATTGCGTTAATAATCAGTCCATGAAGACAGAGCCAGAGACATAACGACAAATGGGGCAAAAACAATAGCGCAGCGATCAAAACATCTTATTATGTCGTTCCGGGCTGTTTAAAATGTTCCACGTTGACTTCGAATCGCCTTATTTTTCCTCATTGAATAGCTTCATTATTCAAGAGGGTCGATTATCACTGTTTTTGTGTAGACCGAAAATAAACGACAGGGTAGAGTTCGGTAGTGTTGGAGGTGTTTATTTTCACTGTTAAAATTAACCACATACACCGCACGAATAAGAAATATAAGCGTGAATACAATAGAAGGCGTTCATATGATCTTGGATACAGTACGTTATCTGTCCAATATTCCTATTGAGGAAACTATTGCATATGCTTCTATACTTCACTTTTTGCATTTATCAATAATGTATGGTCAAATATGATGTTTTCTTGTATCGAAACGAATGTGATATCATTGATCGCCGGAACAAAAAACACTTAAAATTAGCTAAAAGCTGAAACTTTTCGAGAAGTTAGCCAGTGTTATAAATAACTGGGGAGGGCAAGTATGGTGACCCTCAGGTTTTGGCGTTTAAATCAGTTTGGCGTATACTTCGGAACAGTATGCCATGGTCATCATTGTTTTCTACCTTTGGTAAAAAGATCAGCTTTGAGCTCATATTTCAAAAGGGCTAAAAAAATACTTTTAATTCAATTTGACAGCAATGAATTGAGACACCGTATTGGTATGATATACTTCTTCATAGCATATCTATATCACGAAAAATTAGCTTGCGCTCATTTCCATAGCCATACTTGCTATACTTTGGCTTCCCAGTTATTCATAACACTGGCTAACTTCTAAAAAATTTTAGCTGATCATACGCGTTTTTTGTTGTTGGCTCTTGGTCTATCATGGCGATCCAATTACTTCCATTTTGCTATGGGCAGATATCTATAGCAAAGCATACCTATACCTACCAAACTGTTATCCAACGAAAATAAAACTCCATGCAAACGTAAATCGTTACGTTGAAGATATTGTTCAAGAAATTGCAGTTCAGCAAATTATCTAGTTTTGTTTGAGAGTCTGTTGTACATACCGACCTTGAATTCGGAGTTAGTTAAGCGCGATCGCGGTAGGTTCAGCGCCACTCAGGTGTTACAGGTGTTATAATTTGAAGAACTAAAAAAGTATTTTAGGAACGTTGCCGTTTTGATATGTCAAAATATACTATTCTAACCACTTAAAAACGAAATTACTGGTAAGTGTTTTATGAAGTTTGAAATTTACATGTTATCCTTGATAGGATCAGAATCTTATATTTCGGATGGCTGACGGGTCCGTCGGTTGCTTTAACCTGGCAAAGTGTAAAATATCTTCTCCTGCGCGAGCATACAAATACAGTGTGTCTCACTTTTCTTTGAAGCACCCACATAACTTCCGTTATTATCGAAGTAGAATGATGAAACTTCTGGGACTGATGGAAGTTGTAGGAATGCATCTATCGGCCCAATGATGTTGACCTGAGTGATATACTTCTCCTTCTTCTTCTTCTTCTTCTTCTCTTCTTCTCTTCTTCTTCTTCTTCTTCTTCTTCTTCTTCTTCTTCTTCTTCTTCTTCTTCTTCTTCTTCTTCTTCTTCTTCTTTTTCTTCTTCTTCTTCTTTTTCTTCTTCTTCTTTTTCTTCTTTTTCTTCTTCTTCTTCTTCTTCTTCTTCTTCTTCTGGAGTCTCGCGGTAATATGTCGTTGTTTCTGTAGATAGACAAATATATTGAAGCCAAAAAAAATGTTCAAGTTTCCCATTACCCTAAACATTATTTCAGAAAAATCAACCGGTGACAATTTTCCCATAAGGCCACTGCCTCAACAACCCGCTATGCATATTGTCCCCATCGACACCCTCTTATTCCAGGAAGACCGCATTTCATTTTTCATTTCGTCGTACGGCCGGTCGTCCAGTAGCGCTCCAGGTGGGCTGCTGCGGGTTTTCCCCGAGGACCGCGTCCCTATGAATACAATATTTCATTAAAGTGGGCGAGGACCGGGAATAAATCTCAGACGAGTCGGACGCCGTGAATACGGCACCCCCGGGTCAGATTCGCGTCGACTTCTTGTTGTCGCTCCGCTTGGCCGGTCGAATGGTGACGAAAGAGGGTCACGTACTAACCTCCAACTAACTTGAAAAACATGAAAAACACTAGCTCTAGCCATTAGAATTCGGTGGTGCTCTGTCTAGGCGTGGTCAGCGATTCCTGATTTAGAAGTTTTCCCTTGTTGAGTCCACTCTAGGTCTCTCCGAAGAAGGAATCTCCACATTGACATGGGACCACGTGAATACACTTTTTGTGTTTTCTGGTTTCGTCTTGGTGAGGATCCTGCTGGATTGAAAGCAACTCTTGATATTGCATTTGTTCCTGATCCTTCTGATCTCCTCGGAGATACCCCTGTTGTAGATAAGGATGAGAACGGGGTTTTGTGGTCGTTCTTCGATCGTTTTGGTCCTTTCGAGTTGTTTCTGTACTTCCGCTAGCAGTTTCTCGAAGTATCCGTTTCGGTGTAGGTCCTTTTTGATGTAGTTTATTTCCGGATCCAGTATGGAGTCACACTACGTAAAATTTCATTAGAAATCAACATCAATTTCCAAGTTTGATTAAGCAGTAGAGATGAGTTAACGCTGATTCTGCCTCTACATGTGTGTTCGTCCAGGGGCAGCGCTTTCCTACTCTCACAAAAGGTAATTTTTTGTCCAGATTTTCAAATTTCTCTATTTTCTTACGTATGTTTATATACCATTTTTTGTGCGACTATGACAATTTCATTCATTTCTACCTAAATTTTACATATTTATATTTACTTGTTTTATACATGTAGATCATAGCTTTCGTTATATTTTCTTTTTTTTTTTTTAAACATTCATCAAAACACAAGTCCGATTGCTAATTCTTTGTAGAAAAAATGGGTAAAGAAAAGGCATCCATCCCTCCCGTGGGAAATAGACTATTAGCCGTCATCCGTGCGGATAAGACACGCTTCCCATGTATCCATCGTCCCTGGAAACATGGAAAATACGTAAGTGGACAAGGGACCGATATTTCACTCGCCAGGGGCCTACTACTAAACATCTATCGAATCAAGAGTGCTATGCAATGTCTTGCAGGACACGGCTGCCATCGCAGGACGATGGCCAGGAGCATAACCAGGGACGGAGTTTACAATGGATTTTTTTTCTTTTCTTCTAAGACTGAACTGGTTTAAAAACTGTATGGTTTGATTTTCAAAAGTCGCCAAAAAAATCTCACTTTTAATTCTATTATCTCCATGGTGAAACCATAAGTCTTATAGCAAGATGGCTAAAATAGAAAAAAAATAAGCAAATGAGATCTTATGAAAGTACTCTGAATGAAATCTAAATAACTTCAACTGTTCTTTGAATAGTTTGATGATAAAAATTTTATTTCACAGTTCGTTTGTGCTTGAGAAATGATTGAAAAACAACCTCTTTCCTTTTGTCACGTGCTACTCTAAACCTGTAAAATTTGACATTTTTTAGAAAATCTTCAAAAAATCAGTTTTTTGAAAATTTCGAAAAAAATTCGAAGGAAAAAGTTGGTCAGTTTCCAGATTTGCTCCAAATTTAGACTCTCTAATGTCACTTCGATTTTTATCCAATTTTTATTAAATTTTTCTAATCTTTCGCTTCATCGATTCGAACGAAGTTCATCTAGTTTTTTCATTTCATTGTTGACTGATTTGGATTTTCAATATATAGACATTAATATGTCAGTGATCGAATGAAAGAATTTCTTTTCATTCTTATTACACTCGTATTTCTTTTTTTAATAGATTTTTATCCAGTTTGATTATTTTCCTGACCAATAATTCAGTTACAAAGAAACCCGAAATATAATAATTTTCTGTAAACTGAACAATGACCGACAGTTTCATAACTATCCAAAAGACTTTCGTTCTAGCGATTTGCAAAAATTCCACAGAGTCTGTGAATAAAAGGAGTATTATTTGTATCGAACAGGAAGGACAGCATACTGAATGATGAATTGGGGTTCTTTTATAAGATTATTGAGAAGAATCAATGAATGTTGCGATGTTTTGTTGTGAATTTTGTTACGGTTCTTTTGATTTAATATTTCTTAAACGTCTAATGGTGAAAATATAGAATATAAAATTTATGAAATTATTTCAAAAAACGTTGCGAAAAATTATTTTTAGCTCGAAAACTACATAAATTAAAATATTTCGAACTCTAACGGGATACAATATATACGAGTATAAGAAGAAGGAATACGTTTATTCGTTACTGAACATATTAACGTTCATACAACGAAAATACGAATCGGTTTAATAGAGAAGTGAAAAAACTAGATGAACTTTGCAACAACATTTATTCTTTTTTTTCTGGTAACAGGTCAATGTGGGTATTTTCTGGGCAAGATGTGACATTTTGAAGTCTCGTAAAAATTATGAAATTTGGGTCATATTCCGTTCGATTCGATAGAGCGAAAGATTGGAAATATTAAAACAATTTGGAAAAAAGCATAAGTGACAGTAGGAAGGTAAAAGTCCAAATTTGGAGAATAGGTATAAAATTGGAAACTGAGCAACTTTTAAATTTGGCAATTTTTCGAGAGATTTTCGAAAAAAAATGTCAAATTTGACAGATATAGAGTAGCACGTGACGAAACAAAAGAGGCTGTTTTTCACTCATTTTTCAAGTACAAACTAACTGCGGGGTAAAAAAACTTCTATATGTTGCGAACTTTATGTGTGACACTGTATATGTTATATTAAAAGTGCATCGAAATCAGAAAATTCGTCAATGAGATATACCTTAAACATCTATTAATTTTGTTTCTGCAATTGAAACGTTGAATCCGACCCTGTCGACTGACCATCGAGAAATTTTCCAGATAACGTCTGACCGGCACGATATCGATGGATACTCGACAGATGGATGACCGCCAGAAGTGACGGGCATATTTGATGAGGGCGTCCGAAACTCATGCATATGGAAACAAAACGACTGACGTATCCTACATACATATACATCATAATCAGAAATTTGCAGGAATTTTCTCCTGAGAAATGGAAATTTGATTGGATACCGGTCCCGAGCCACAAAAGAAATAGAATTCCCCCGATTTTGGTTAGCAGCTGAAATCATTCCCGAACGTATCATACGGACAATACATAAATTATATTTATATATTTGTATGCAAATGTCTGACATACAGCGTAAAAAAATATACCTACGCTCATACACCAAACACCTAAAATGCGACACTGTTGTACTCAATAACCAACTCATCAGAATTTGATTTTGTGTTTAATGATAAAATTATGATTTGGTTTTCATCATTTCGAAATAATTTTAATATAATTTAATTTAATAAATAATTTCGTTTATAAATCTGGATTTCCCAAACTTTCTGTATTGCTTAATTGGATCTAGTCTGAGACCGTTTTACTCAGTGACTTTTTTGTTTTAGGGGCGTTTTTCCAACAAAAAAAATCCGATTTCCCTCGTGTTTCCTAACTACGGTACGAAACTACAGAGGGTGATTCGTTAGGTCGTTTTGAGAAAAAAAGTGTTAACGAACATATACAGGGTGTTAATTAAGTACGTTGACAAACTTTGGGAGATGATTCTTCGAAAGTTTTCAGGGGGAAAAGTTCATAAAAACATATGTCCCAAACGGCGGGATTTTCGAGATACAGAGTGATAAATATAAATTTTTCTCAAAATTTCGATATCCTTTCTTCAAAGAATTTGAATTGCATAACAAAATAAAGGTTCGTCTTTAATGAAATTATTCATTCGGCAAATCACGTATCGTGATTATCCAATCTCAACTAGCAGAAATAGTACCTACAGATGGAAAAATGTTCTTCATTGTTGTTTTTCTATCATCTGAAGTATTTCACTGAGAAAACATCAATCTAGTCAAGAGATGCACCCTTTCAATAATCTCCATTAGAAAATCCGTTAAATCTGAAGCCAAAATAGAATCGTTAAGCGCTAACTCCATCAAACGAGAGACACGAGCATCAAACAAGGATTAAATTCTCCAAAATTAAAATTCAAAACGCAGAAATGAAACATCCACGGTAATCTTTTCATCCGGTCCAATATCGCGGGATATACCGTAAACCTCGTATAACTAATCAGCGTTCGATCTCAGAAAGTTTCATAAGTCTCAGATGCTCTAATTGAGAAACTGGAAGGTAGAAAATTCTTATATACACCACGTCCGCCTCATCCATTCCCTGTGCGTACTCAATTATGAAAGGAGTTGTTCAGGAGGTCACCAGTATCTCATCAATTCTGATGTTCACGATAGGGGTAGGAGGAATTCACAAATGGTCCGTCATTTTCGCCAAACAAGCCTCGAATTGGATTGAAAGTATATCATCGATTTGGAGTAAAATGAAGATAAAGGACCCCGCACCAAATACATGGGAAAATAGCTTTCAGACAATTTTGATAATTTTTTGGGATATTGTGGTACAAGTCACTAGAAGTTTCACATGTAAGTTTGAATTAGTTTCTATGTCTAGTTTCGAATTTTTGAAAATCATAAAAATTGCTGTTTTACCAAAACATAGCAAGGTTCACTCATCCGAAAGTATTACTTTTTATATGATTAGTAACAAAATAGTAGAATTGTTGGTTTGAAGAAAGTCGAATGTCATGTCAGTTAGTCGGTTGTTACGATAGAAGAAGCCACCGATTTACAGGGTGGTTCAAAAATAGCGACAATAATTTAGGATATTTTGCCAATCTTTATCAACGGTCCCTATGGTATTTTTCATTAGGGAAATACGTATTGGGATTCTTTTCTCACGACAAGAAGATTTTCTCTGAAAGTTTAGACTTTTTTACAACACAGTAATTTTTTTTTCAAATGTTTTTTTTTTATACCAGATGCAAACCAAATTTTGCATCTTTCGGGAAAGTCAGGGCAGTCTTGGTCATGTAACTATTTTGGTCTGGACGCAACAATTTTTGGTTCCAAATCAAGCTTGTACACCATTTTGGTTCAAATAAAGTCATTTGTTAGCTTGCCAAGAGACGGTATGAACGTGGCCACTAAGGAGTTTCGGACCAGTAAGATTCCGAACATGCAAGTATAGCTATACTGTGAACAGTCATAGCTCCAAATAAGTTTATATTCATTAAGGACAATCCCAACATATTTTTGAAAGGCCAGATTTTTTTTTCAATTAAAAATCAAGCACCATTAAAGAAATAATGTTCATTTTGATAAAACCGAAGTGTACAAATTTTTTCATTCAAAATAATCAAGAACTGAAATATCTCTACAACATGTTTATATGCTTCAAGTTTTATAGAAATACATCATGCAATTTCCGTTATTATTAAAAAAAACAAGCTCATATTCATATCAACCGTTCATCTTACCGTCATGCACAAATCAACCCCCTTCAACATTGATATTCAACACCCTGTATTTTCCCATTTCTTCCTTTGTGAACAGTTTTCTGTAAATATTTGATGCCTTCATGAATTATTCTGACCAGCATAAAAACACCTTAAATATACTTACCCCCTTTAGTTTCATTAACGTTCCGCTCACACCCCTTCAATGCGAACGTTGGCATAAAGAAACGGTACAAACACATAAACCGAGTTAAGACTAGTCCGGAACTTGTTCAAAGGAGCGAGTTCTGCCATGTCATACCTGATCGCAATCCCAAAATCCCAAACCGCAGTGCCTTTGGTGTATCGTAGACGACTTGTCGTGGGGCGTCTTTTATTCCTATATGAATACAATTTAAACGTATGAATTTAAACCCTTTTTTTCGGTTCTGGGCCTTCCTCTGATGACAATAATTGAAATTGAAACTAACAAATTTATTGAACCTTCAAGGAAAAAAAATGGGAGACATGCTCTTATTCAAATTCCCTAAAAAGGAAATGGTAATTTTCCGACGACCACATGCGAAAACGACAAATAGCACACTATTAAGTTACTTCGAAAATGACAAATAACAAGATTATTACGTAACAAGTCCAGATATTACTGTTTTTTTTTGGACGAGTGGACAAGATTCTAGGGCGAGCCGTAGGCGAGTCTTGGAAAAATGAGAGTCCAAACTGTTTTCGGTCGTGTTGCGTACACTATTTTTTCAACAGCCGTGTAGAATAACAAATCAAGTTTCATAAATAGACAATACACCTATAATGGCTTGCCTATCAAAATGAAGTCCTATATACCACCACATGGAAAACTTTTTTATTACCACTTTGTCAGAAAATTTTATTTTTGATAAAAATTGTTGCATTGCCGAATATTTGCATTCGAGTTATCAAAATTCTAAATTTCCAAACGTTGTACAGGGCGGAATAAGAAATAGAATTTTGATCAAGAGTAATCCACCATGGCTGTGATTCCAAATTTGAATATTGTTTTCAATTCAAAACAACCTCTTCAACTGAACTTTTGATAATGTCAAAAATAAGGGGTAGTTTACACCTTATCAAAATTCCTAATTTTTGTTCTTCCCTGTACACTGTTTGGAAATTTGAAATTTTGATAACTCATATGCAAATATTTTGTAATGCACCAATTTTTATGAAGATTTACATTCATCAAATTTTTTGACAAATCGATATGAAAAAAGTTTTTCATATGGTGCAAATTTTTGAAACTCACTATAAATAGTCTGCACTACATTTTGTTATGCAAGTCATTATAGGTGTATTCATCTATTTATGAAACTCCATAAGAAGTATGTTACATCTGGTTAACAGATGGGTGAAGGTCGACCTCTATTCCGTCTCTTAGACTAATTTATTTATTATATTATACAGAACAAAACAGAAGATAAGTACTAACAGAAACATTCTAATTCTTATTTATATTAATATTCATATTGAAATTCGAGCCCTTCCCGGTCTGGTCCTGGAAGTACGTACTTCCCGGACTAGGCCGGAAAGTGCTACTTTCTCAAAAAAAAAGCGTCCGGGAAGTACAGTGTGTGCATAAAAAAGTCGTACAGCAGTTATAGGCTATTGTGAGTCAGGCTTGTCAATATTAATCAAACTTTTTATCGACTTCGACAAGTAGTATTAAAATTCAAACTATTTTTGTCAGTAACGCCTTTAAAATATTTCTAGTCCAATTAGTGCTATGCCTCAGCTAGATACCATACAAATCTTGTACGACTTTTTTATGTACACAACTGTACCTACTTCCAGGACGCTTCCCGGTTGTCGAAAAATAACTTTTCATTTTTCAGCGCATTTGAATAAAAGCACGCCTTCTTTTATTATTTTAATTTTTCCTCTTGAAGATGATCACTTGGTGATTGAAACATGTGTCGAGGTGTTTGAAATAGCGGTTTTGGTGTTAGAATGAAACTCCAGTATATTCTATGAAGGCCTGTTTCTTATGAGATTTGAGCTCTCTTACTCCAATGAAGAGGCCATCTGAGTATTAACTCATCCGCCATCCTGGAGCCGCCTTCTTGAATTCATGGATTTCAACAAATTATTCATGGTTTTTGAAAAAATTGGACCATAATGAAACTCTTCACACGAGTCATCCACCATATTGGAGCCGTCACCTTGAATTCATGAATATTGAGAAAAAAATATAATTTTCGATCCTGAAAGCCCACATATCAATTTTCAATCGATTTGGACCCAATCACAAAATCGCCATCTTGGAGCCGACATCTCAGAGCCACCATTTGAATTTTGACAACAAATTCATAAATTTTGACCTCCAAATGAAATATTAGAGATATTGGTACAATATCGCTGTTGGTACAACACTTATGTTAAGATAATATTGGTGCAATATTATGCGAATATTGGCGAGATATTAAAGTTATACAAAAATTCGTGATATCAGTCTAATATTACTTGGATATCATTTGGATATATTGGTAAAATATTCAAGTGAAAATGTTGCCTGTAGGAATATTAATGAAATATTGCAAAAAAAATGTCGAGTAACTCGGATTTTCTACAATTACATTTCTCCTTCAATAACCTACTGAGTTGTGTTGTAGATTTGAAGAAGCTTTATTCAATACTTATTCTCATAATTTATCTGGCATTTCATATGTGGAGCCACCTAGCGGTTTCTCACCCAATTTCGATCATAATTCATTCATATTGTCTATTGAATATTCAGCAATATTTAAATTTCAATAACAATATTAATAATATATTACAATATAGTGTTGATATGGTATTTTGCATATGAATGAAATAATATTCAACCAATATTCAAACTGGGATATAAAATATTGTTTTCAGCTCTGGAATCGATATCTGAATATTGGAATCGCATTATTGATAATAGATGCTAGAAACAATATGTAGGCAATATTGGTTCATCGATATTGGTGAAAACTATCTAACCAATATTGATCCAATATATGATATATGAAACAATCTGCAACAAAAAGAGGTTAAGCTCTACCAATATTATTAACGTAAATCGTTTTTCCAATATTCACTTATATTGATCAATATTATTTTAACATTCATAATATATCCATATTGTTCCAAATCAATTAAAAGTGCGCCAATATGAGGCGACACAATTTCACTTATTTCATTAATTTTCATTGTCCACTTTGACAGGATTTTGTTATTATTCGGATGTATTTGTATTGTTGTTGCATAAAATTCACCTAGCAACAATCGTTAAAAAAGTACTTCATTCACGATTTTTCGTGTAATAATAAAATAGTTTTGATTTTTGTTTGAAAATATGAACAGCATGTTCATTAAATCAGTTGTGGAATCATCTCCGACTGAAAAAAAATGGAAAATGCCATTTCAAAATTAAATAGTATTTTGATATTCGAATAATTAAATACACAAACAAGTGCCCTTTTTGACAGTTGTGAAAAAAATAACTATTACCAACCATTTCCAGACATCGAACTTTGAGGCTTCTAATCATTTCTTTTATCGAAATAATCATAACAACTCCGAAAACTCAGACGGAGAAACTCATCCAAATTTTTATCCAGTCAAATGGGACAAACGCGAATTTGTCTCTACTTTCGCGCACGGCATAAAAACGGGGGAAGAAATGACTGATATATGTTCGTGACATGCAATTATTACAAGTCATTACCTCTGCCTTCACTGATACTTTCGGCAAACTTTTCGTTATTGTCTCCTCATGTGTCGTCGTGTTTCTCGTCTCAGCATATGGCGCATATGCGGGTTAGATATATCATCGAACAATGCTATATACAGTATGATATGGAAAGGTAAGAACACCTATTGGAGATGAGAGCAGATTTGAAGATCGGATTGAAAAAAAGAAAGGCGATCACTGAGAATCACATTCATATTCTTACAATTCTCCATTTTCACCGTGAATATGTTCAACCTTGGTGGAAACCTCTTTTAAATTGTAGCAAAATGAGATAAATATATTGGTATTGGTATTGGTAAGTATGGATGGTGACTGATGCGCTGCGACCTGATTAGATCTATTGTGCTTTACAGCAGTCCTCCAAGCCTCAAGGATTTTGAGGGGGTCTACTTGTGGTATTCCTCGCACAAGCAGCTGGTGTGATCCCAGTATATTCAATATTTTACCATGTACAGCGTAACACTCCATCAATATATAGTGGGGTGTTTCTGGATGTTCCCCACAGAATCTGCACAGGTGCTGTCCTCCTCTAAGCCTAGCTTCCTGAGGTGTGATGGAAGCGTCTGCAATGCCATGTTAGAAATCCCGTGATTGTCTTTAGACTAGTTTTGCTGAGGTTAATCAGTGTCTTCGATCTTGCTCGGTAGAAATTGCCGAGGAGATCTTTGGCCTGCCTCGGCCCTGGAAGTCTTAGCCAGTATGTTGCTCTCATTGCTTATTCAGCTTTATTGACTTCTTCTCGGAAGTAAGATTTTCCAAGTCCGCAGAATGGTTCTGGCCCGATCAGTGGTGTTGGTTTTCGTGCCAGGGTGTCTGCTTCTTCATTGCCCTCCACTCCGACGTGCCCCGGCACCCAGAGGGTCACCTTGTTGTTCCTGCCTAGATCATTAAGTTTGTCTAGGCATTCCCAAACCATCTTCGAGTTGATGTTAGAAGAGCTGCTTGGCTATCGGAGAGGATCACAATAGCGTGAATTTCCTCTTGAAAAATGCTGGGGAACTGGCCCATGGGTTCGGAGTATTTGGTGCGAAGCCCAAAGACGTGGACGTGGATCTATCGTAGAGGAAAACGGAATGCATGGTTTGAGTTGAAGATCAGTTCTGGTCGTTTTTCAAGACACCACGCTGTAAACGATGTCATTAAAAGGGCTATGTCAACTGCGGAAGTTCCGTCAATTTTAGAGCGTGTTGGAATGAGCAGAGGTGATGGGAAGCATCCAGGTGAAATGTGTGGACAGCCTTTATTACCGGGTAAAATAAAGTTTTTTTTTTGGCATGTGTAAGTGGGACCTGTCACACTACTAGAAAATTGTTGCATATAGTCCAAAGAGGGGGTATAGGTTGCTGCTTCAGTATAATGATTCCATATTTACTAAATTATTCATGATTTTCGGATCATCCGCAAACATCTCCGCGAAGTGCGACAAACACATTTCAGGTACTCAAATACTCGCATATTATATTTTCATGAGAAGCTAGGAGTCTTCAGAAACTATATGAACTTTTCCTTTTCCTTCTCCGATAATTTTTAGCAGAGTTATGACCAATCAAATATTCGGCTCCGCCAGAACATTCAGGGCGGGTAACCTGAAATTTGAAAGAGAAGAAATTACTAAGAATAATTTTTGTGGAAAATTTAATTGTTTTTCACCCTGTTGAGTTGTTTTTTCGATATGTCATATATTTTCCAAGATTACAGCAAAAATCTATTTATATATTTTTAAACGAAAAAAAAAATATGTTCCACCTCTGGAATTTTGGAAAACAATTTTTTTTGGGTTTATCATGGTTCCAACTACTAGCATAGCAAGTTTAGTGGTACTACAAACCCAATCGTACTGGAATTTTAATGTTTTGAATTATTTTGGTTCGAATGTATTCTAATCCAAAAGAGTTTGTATTCTTGATGTCGAAATGATTTCAATAAGTACGGCACTCGGATATTCTTGTAAAACTTAAAGTATAATCCACATACATAACTATGTAGTCATTGAACGATGTCGACTGAATGGTATATTGACTATGTTCTTCGCTAAGTTGGAAAAGTATTAAACAAAAGCGTCGGTAATTTCATTTTGACCATTTATTATTTCGCTGTTGTAATCGTTTTCGATTTATAGTTTGTTTTTCTCTTTCGGTTTCATGTTCCCAATTTTTTTTTCTGTTTTTGATAATGGCTAATCTTTGCAAGAGCACCCTGATTGAACGCATACTTTGTTTCATGAATTTTTTCCCTGTTCAGTTTTTTTGAGACATCATATTTTTAAATTGTTTCCCAAACCCACAGTTTTCAACTGAAATTGGTTCTATCCAATACGTTTATTTAAAAACAAACAAAACTTCAAACTCACCTACCCAAAGATTTTTGTTCGTGGCTGACAACCCTAATAAGATTAGTCAAAAAAACCTAGGGTCTCCAAACTGAGAAGGGTGGAAGATACGAGAGAACGAATGAATTTTAAAAGAAATCTGGATCCAAATTAACTTAAATAATAAACGTCGGGATATAATTTACAATCCTCCTCGCCCAACATTTTCAACCCTTTCCTTATAATAAATGAATGACCCCTGACGCTTGCAAAAATTTCGTCCCTTAATCTCATTCAGTTCTCTTGAATGGATCACTGTCACTTAATCGGAAGTAGGTTGGGTGTTTTTCTATTGTTGAACATTTCACAAGGTACGGGGAGAGTAGCAATTGAAATAAAACATTTCATGTACCTACATTTTTCTCGAAGTGGCGGTGTTTCATAGTGATTCCAGAGTATCTGCAGCAAAAAAAGCGTATTGATAATGAGCGATTATCAGGTCATTCAAAATGCTACATCAGAAATGGTCTATAAAATCCATGGACTGAGTCCCATGTAGCACCTCATATTGGCTGAATCTTGATTTCATATTGGGCCAATATGGATATATTGTAAATGTGAAAATAATATTGAACCAATATGGGTGCATTGTTTCTTGATATTTTCCATTTCGATGGTATTATTCTCATTGGTGTTCCAAAAGCTGTAGGCATGGTCAACCAACAATCGAACAATTCCTCTCTCCGTCGCTCCATAATGGTTCGATTAAAAGTTCAGGTATTGTCCGATGTGGTTCGGTTTTCTCAAAATGATGAAGAAATATTATCGTCGATTAATCCGCACTGGTCCAATACTATCGGATTTGGAAATTTCCTTTAAATTTCCTACTTCTGCAAAATTTCCTTGTAGCCTCACGTATTTAATGTCGCCTCGAGGGACTGCAAAGCAATAGAAACCACCCCAGGAATTGATAGTGGATTTCAATTTGTACTTGCTAAGAACGTGATCATTTTTGGGATTTATGGAGAAAAAAAAGAATTTATTGCTCTATTTCCGATTCCTCCGGAGAGTTATAAGTAGGTTGTGTGTCTCTTTCAGGTGACAACTCGATTGCCTCATCCACCCGACCGGAATTTTTATTGTCTCATATTGTTCTAACTATCCAATTCATTTTCTACAACATACTGTTATGATATGGTTTGTTCTAATGTGAAATCAAATTCAATTTTTTCGTGTTATTATTACAAGGAGTTTTCATCGTTATAGATAAAATTCCAACAGCCAATAATATGTCATAATATGCGAGTATTTGTGTACCCAAAATGTGTTTTGTCGCACTTCACGGAGATGTTTGCGAAAATCATGAATAATTTAGTAAATATGGAATTATTATACTGAAGCAGCAACCCATACCCTCTTTGGATTATATGCAACAATTTTAAAGTAGTGTGATAGGTCCTACTCATACAAGCAAAAAGAAAAACATTGTTTTACTCCTGCCCCATTTTCAACTTACCCATAAAACCGGGATTCTCTTCAGTAAATGTTGAAAATAAACGCTTATTCATATCCTGCATGCGTGTTTAATAACACTATTGTGAAGTGCAAACATCAAGCTTGAAATATAAATCACATACTTCACTTTTCATGCAGGATGTATATGATTGATTATTTTCAACATTTACTGAAGAAATTGCCGGGATTGTGGTGGGTTGAAAACTGAGGCAGGGGTAAAACCCAGTTTTTTCTTTGGCAGGTATAAGTGAGACATGTCTCACTAGTCTAAAATCGTTGCATATGGTCCAAAATGGGTAATGATTCCTGCTTCAGTATAGCTATTTCATATCAACTAAAATATCCATTACTTTCAGATCCTCCGTAAATATCGCAGAAGGGTTATGTGAAGTGGGACAAACACATTTTTGGTAGTCAGATACTCCCATGTTATATTTGCATGAGGAAGTAGAAGTCTTCAGGAACGATATACACTTTTTTTTTTCCTTCTACTATAATTTTTAGCAAAGTTATGACAAATCAAATTTTTGGCCCTGCCGGAAATTGCAGTGGCGCATTAACGCGAGCCTGAAATTTGATATCGGAATTCAATTAGGTTTTCTGAGAAAACGAATGCAGTTTTTGAGAAACTACTGAGTATATTTCTTGTGGAGAATTGAATTATCTTTCGCCTTGTTAAAATTGTTTCTCGATAAATCTTATACTTTCCGAAACAACAGCAAAAAAAATTATAATTTATTTAAATAAAAATATTTTTGGATTCCGTCCCTGATATTTCGGTAAACAATTTTTTTTCTAACAATATATGATGTCAAGAAGTCATGTGCCGAGTTTCAAAGTGCTACGATTCATTCTTCACTTCTGACTCACATTTGTCTGTGGTTACTGTACTACTAACAGTTAGTGAAGAACCCAAAATTGTAACAACCATGGGATACACTTCCTGTCCGGCCCTGTTCGGCTCCCACACACCCACGTCCGAAGAACAAAAAGCAAATCGAATCTCTCGCCGGCCCGAAAACAAATCTCCGAAATTTAATTAATGACGTTTGCAGAAGGAATGCTTTGAGTTCAGAAAATGTCTGAGAGAGTGGCCGGCCGGTCGGCGGGCAGAGAGCTTTGACTCTGCGTTTGTCTAAGCAATCAGTTCAATTATACCGAAGAATGATTGCGAATGCCGGATCCAACGTTTGACATGGATGCCCGGTTCACATACCTCGGATCCGGAACCGGACCGCGGCGATTCCTTTGCTAGTTGAATTCGTTGCATATTTCAGGTCTTGCCGATCAGAAATGGTCTTCTACTGCGAACGAGTCGGGAGTTGAGAATTCCGTTTAGAAATAGACTTGCGTGGCCTAGTCACAATGCTCTACAGACTACGCAATGGGCCGAAGGTCTATGGATTGATCCCTGGCTGGGGCAAGATTTTTTTCATTCAATTATGGAAGTAGATTGAATTTAAAAATTCTGAATACTGACCAGGGAGAGTCACTCACTCTGGCTGAAGGACTTCTACCGTCAATGGCCATTCGACACATGTCGAAAAAGTTCAATTACTACTACTACTACTACTACTGCGATACAATGGTTACATATTTGATAAAATGAATACATACACTAACTATCAAAAGACCGCCAAGATAATAAATGAAAAATATCAGGAATTCAAAATTACAATCACAAAGTTTAGGATCGCATGAAATTTAACATAATGTTATGATACTAACATTTTGCTAGTTTTCACATACATAGCAACCATTGTTTGTTTGAAGATTGTAGCAGTAAATTGATTACTTACATTTCAGACGTCCATCGCCTTTATGGTTGAAAGATTTCTACTTGTTTCAGTTTTTCAAAACATTTCAATTGCTTGAATCCACAACCGTCTTAGGGTGAATATCGACAAATTAAGCTTGTTTTTGTGGCACGCGTGGTTTCACGCTTTTTCTCCCTCCTAAACGGTCCATGAGCGGTCTCCATACGTTTTTAATTTCCACGCTCGGTTGACTGAATGCAATATTCCTCTTTATGAAGCACTATAGCCTCATCCCATAGAATTCGATTATGTTCAGCCCAGGCGTGTTCAGCATTTCCCGACTGAGACAGGCCCCTCTTACTCACTGGGCACATTGGGCATGTGCTCAGGGCCCCGCAATGGATTGGGGCCCCCTAGTCCCTACTGCATTACCAAACAAAAACCGATAACTACTCTACTCTCGCCTGAAAATAATCAGGCTTACCGAATGCAGCATGTTTCTCTCTCGGACATACCTTCGATGTATGGAAAGACGAGAACGGGGTTTTGTGGTCATTCTTCGATTGTCTTGGTTCCTTTGAGTTGTTTCTATACAGCTTGACTAATGGATAAAGAAATATCGATAAACGATAAATTTGTGGAATTTGGGTGATTGGAAGCGTAGTTGACATACTGTACTGTGTGTGTCTTCTTCCTGTAAATAGAGGTGAGGATACCAGTGTCTGTTCTTTCTGCTAAACAACAGGGTGCTATCAATTTCATTTCCAACTTGGTAGCACCTGGCTGAATCTTGTTTTCGTATAGGGCAAATATGGATATATAATAATAATAATAATAATAATAATAATAATAATATTTATTCAGCTCTGAGATCGTAACATTAACATTACAAAAAGTGTGTAAACATAAGACCTATTAGCCTTGTCAAAAGCAACAAAAAAATAATGTAAAACATAAAAAATGTATATAAACAAGTGTACATATTGGTTTTTATATTGGGATACCAACACGAGTCATTCACTGTTTTTGAAAAATTCATCATATGAGTAGTACGCTTTCGAAGACAAATATGCATAAAGTTTGTTTTTAAATGTAGTTTGATTTTGATCGTTTCCACATATCTTTGGGTATCTGTTGAAGCAATCAATTCCCTTGTATATATGGGAGTTCTGACCAACTGATAGTCTTGAGAATGTTTGATGGAGTGCAAATCGGTTTCTTGTATTGCAGTTATGAACATTGTTTGTTGAGAGATAGTTTTGCTTTTTAGTATAGATAATTAGCTGATAAATGTATAAGGATGGTAGTGTACGTATATTATATTTAATAAAATAGTTTTTGCAGCTTGTTGACTGGGAAATTCCTGCCATACATCTAATTATTTTTTTCTGTGAAGAAAAAGCGCGTTGGATGTGAGCTGAGCATCCCCAGAAGATAAGTCCATACCTATGATATAACCGACTCGGTGAGGCCAAAATATGTCATTTTTAGGACATCAAAATTTACCGTGTTCTTGATTTGTCTTATTAAAAAGCATATGCTGCTTAGTTTGGCCGATACATGGTCAACGTGATTTTCCCAGGTTAATTTGCTGTCAATGACTAGTCCTAAAAATTTACTAGCAGTGGTTTGATTCATGGATTGGTGGTTAAGTTTGATTAGGTAGCTGAAGTCGTTTTTTAAGTTTTTTGGTAGAAATGTTATGATTTGTGATTTGTTTATGTTGACAGACAGACCGTGTGTAGTGCAGTAGTTGTAGAATTCGTTAGCGGATTGATTTGCGTTCTTTACTAATTCTGCTGTGTTATTTGCTGAAGTTAAAAATGTTGTATTGTCGGCGTATAATATTTTGGCGTGTGGAGTGGGGCATGTCAGTTCGATGTCGTTGATGAAGACTAAAAACAGAATTGGGGAGAGAATTGAGCCTTGTGGTACCCCGGCGATAACATTTCTTGTATTCGACTTGCCATTACCAAAAACAACAACCTGTTCACGGTTCTGTAGATATGCCTGTAGCCATCTGTTTGCTGTACCTATAACACCAATTCGATAAAGTTTATCTATTAGTAACTGATGGTCGATTGAATCGAATGCCCGTGTTAAATCGAAGTATAGCGCTATGTTATATTCTCTATTGTTGAGACAGGTATATATGAAGTTGCATAATTCTGCATAATTCTGCAATAAATGTAAAAATAATTATTTTTATCAGAAAATATGAATAGGATATTCATAAAAGCTGTTGTAGAATCATCTGCGGCTGAAAGACAAACTTTTGTCGCTATTTTCCATCCAAATATGCATTAAAATCCTTCTAATCGCATATTTATTGATTTCTAAAATCTTTATTAGCCTTTTTCGTGCCTATTTGTCTGCCGGTGGCTGAAATTTAAAACAAATAAGCATGGCACAAGACTATATTGTAGACTATTTCAGGCTAAAGATAAATTGGACTGGTTCCATTTTCCCCTTGAATCGAGGAGATTTCAAGGACGTTTGTGGAAATGTCAGGTGCGCCAACACATTAATTACACGACTCTACACCCAGAAAAATCTAGTTATACAAGTATTTTTTCAAAAAAATCTTATAGCTGCTAACTGAAATATTGTAACCACTAAATTTTCTCAGATGAATGCAAAATGTAAACATTTTCAACATGAAACAGGTCTTTTTTTTAAAACGTTCCCTTTGTCTCTAAATGTTACCTTTTAGTTTTGACAAAGAACACGATTGCAGTTAAAAGATGGTATTGAAAAAACAATATTTAAATACGTTATTAAGTGAGAGACTTTTAACAGTAATACAATTGTTTTGAAAAAAAGACGTTGTTCATACTGAAAAGTGAACTATGTTGGCGCCTATTCAATTCAGAAATCATTTAACGGTTATACAATTTTGTATTACAGCTAATAGATATTTCTCTCGGTGTATACAACAAAAATTTCGTTCTTTATCCTAAAGTTCATTTCATGATTTTTCGGTTGATTATGCACAAAAATGAAAGAAAAATACCCTTGTTCCATGTGAAGTTTGCTTTTGTGATAGTTATAATAATGACACTAATTCATTTTAATACATTCAAAAATACCGCGCGATATAAGTGGCGTTTTTACATTTACACAGTGTCCCTAGATGGCACTCGAGTGAAAAACAACAATCAGGTGTTCTGTACAAGTCTAGAAAAAGTTAAAATGTCGTCATGAAAGTGTAAATATGATGCTGATGCATTTTGTTATATATGCAATTCACCGAAATTTCATACTCAAATATCAATGTCAAATTTTGTGTTGACCCGTGTTATCTGTCCTGACTGAACATAACCAACAAATAAATAAAAATACAATGGGAATAACAGTGGCCAATACAAGAATTAATTTTTTTTTTCTATTATTTTATCTTCTTATCGCAACATTAATAATATATATACAATATACAAACAATCAATCTTACCTCAGAAATCACTTAGGGTAAATGTCAATAATTTCACTACGTTTGCAGCTCTGAAATTACTGCCTCAGTCATTCAAAAAGGCATGGTGCTGTTGTAGTGGCAGTCATTTGGGGAAATTAGGCCAACAAAGAGGCGTGGAAATAGGCATGAAAAAAGGCATAATGTAATAAGGATTTAAGGCATTAAATTGACCCCTCCCCACATAAAATAAATTCTGGGTTCGGCCTTGGTGCATGGTAGAACTGTAATGATAACAGTTCGATTGAGAAATGCTTACAACGGCCGAATGAAAAACCCAGCATAATTTTCTTCTCAAAATCGGTGGAATTAAATCTACCTTTGATTTGTCAGTTCAAAAATTTCAATCTGAATGCATAAAACTGCATAAAATATTGAATATACTACGCTATAGAATTTGATTGGCTTATGTATACTGTTATTTATAAATTCTAAAAATGTTTTATCGCACAGATAACACATTTGTGGTGAAAACCGGATAACTTAGCAGTCCCCAGTTGATTCAAGCATTGAATTTGCCAGTATTGAAGTGTGTTTCAAAAACGAGTAAAAAATTATCTAGAAAAGTTTAAAATATTTGTGAAAGTGAGTGAATTCTGTTTTTTCGTATTCCTAGCGAAGGGGTTGAAGGGGAGTGTAAAGTTTCCATTGCAGTGATTAAGAAAAAGGTGTTTGGCAGAAACTTGATAAGTGGCATCAATATATTACTGGCTGCACCAAACTAAATTCAAAATGAGTCACCAGCATCATGTATCAGAAATACTCAAGAATCGATTACATTTTTCACCCAGGAATTCGTTCAGGAAACATCTGATACCGCCTTTGCCAATACCGCCACCATCTTGGATGATACTGCAGTTTGATGACGATCAACAAAATCTGTGGATAGTGTCAGTTGTCAGTGAGAGCAGGTAGGTCGTAGAGCCTAAGGTAAAAATATGTATATTTCATCATTATGTTGATAAACAATTTTTTTTCTGAAATTCAAAAACGTTATTAAAACGTGAAGGCATTTCCTCATCTATAAATTTGATTGAAAAGAAAGACCGGCTTCATAAAAAAATAACCTAAAAATAACTTGACTTATTCATTCTTTTCGACTGGTTATTTTATGACATTTCTAGAAACCAATAGAAACCTTCAATTTGAATCATTCGTCTACGTTTTAGCCAATCAAAACATTCGTTACCTACAAAATTGCCGCCAGAATTCTCTTTGTTTTTATTGAAAGACAACGTGAATACGTTTTCTATTTAATGTCTGTCATTCGCATCAATTCTGTAAGAAAATCAGATTTTTTCTCAAACTTGTTTCCATTTGGCAATCCCTAGAGCCCATAAGGCTCTTGTCCCATTTTATTTGTCTTGTCCAATCTGTCAGGTTATTTTCAATTTATTCTCTCGTGTGATATGACAAATGAAAATATTTCTCCATTGGTTATTTTCGAAAAGTGTTGATTTGTGATGATGGAAATAAATTTGTTAGTCCTCCGTCTTGTACAAAAGTGTCTTCAAAATAATGAAATTTGATGAAGATCATTTTCTAGTTTCTACCAGTAGCAGAAAACATTTTTCTATACAAGGAACTCCACCAAAAGCTTTTCCTGAAGGCATCAGGTGAATAAACAATTGAAGCATCAAAAGAGGCTGTCGAGACGTCACTTGTCACTTGAGATCTGACGAATTTCCGGTGATACTTGATAAAACAGGTTTGAATTGGGTGAGTACAATTCTTTAATAGTTAACTAGAGTTATATCAAACAGTGTTCTGAAGATCTAATTAAACCTGACACTTTTCTAAGCCTTGGCTAATATATAAAAATCAAAATGGCGGGCTTGAGTATTTCTAGACTCTACCTCTTTTTACCTTTGATATCTTAGTCGAGTGAAAAGAAGGTGCAATTATGACATTCTTACTACATTCTGAAATAAAATGGTTAGCACGTCTCCTTCGATTGACTCAACTTGCGTTACGTATATCTTAGATTTCACGTCCTTTTACAAAAAACTAGGGACGTCATATTAGGATACCTAGTTAGTCATTTCAGAGGACCACGTCTGCCTATCCACCGACCCGAATAATTGTCATTCAGTCATTCTCGAACATTCCAGTAGGTAGTAGTGAGAGGGTTCGCGATCTTGCTATAATGTTATTGTTTTTGAGGATATCCAGGTACAGACATCCAGTTGAATTGATAAGGGTAAAATTTGTATTTTTTTCATATATATTTATAGTGTTTCGAGATACCTCAACATCTATGACTACCGTTTTCATTGCTTGTTGGGGATTATTGAAAAATAATCCTAGGATAATTTCATTAAAACTTGCTTCCCATTTTTTTTATTAGAGATATGGCTAGTCAGTAAACTGTTCATTAAATTCCTTTTCGATTCATGCTAGGTAATTATTCCCAGATTTAGCATAAATTAATATTTCTTTGAATTTTCTCTCGTGAAGGTTGAAGTTGAACCACTGTGATAATTAACAGGAATGCTGAAAACTCATCGAAACTTATATAACTTCGACAGTAACAATATAAATGATTTCCCCATTCAAAATACCTCCTGATCTCAGGTATTTTACAAACAAACAGTTTTTGTTCCAGTCAAGCATTTTTTAGAACAGTCACAACAAAAAGACCTCACATCATTCTTATGGGTTTATGGGTTCCGGTGAAATTGGCTGAAACTTTAGTATGTTGTTGTATTCGATCACATATAAATCAGCAAAGTATTACTTTTCCTGTCTAGGTAGCAGAGTAAGGGCTTTCCTGCCTATGCAGCAAAATGATTATTCTCAATGGGAAAAAAAATTTGACATTTTTTGACAAAGAAAAACATGAACTAGCAACCGCGGCAGTCAATCTTCTACTTTGCTGTCTAGTAAAACAAATAACTAAATATTTACTTTTTAGTGCATTCGAATGCTTGCTTGTCTTTAAAAACCTTTTTTTCCTACTTTTACTTAGTATCCCTTAATCTATGAGTTTCTGATGAAGCATGGTTTTCACAAGACCAGTCTAATGTGAGTTTTAAGCTATCTAGCTCTTCAATCAGGAGGCCATCAAAATATTTATTCCTCCGCCCTCCTGGAGCCGCCATCTTGAACTTATGAAATTAAAAAAAAAACTTTATTTCTCTTCGACCCAAATACTCCCACATACCAATTTTGAAGAGAATCAGACCATAATTACAAAACTCATCCGTCATCTTGGATTTATGAATTTTAACAAAAAATGCATGATCTTTGACTTCAAAAACCTCCCGATACCAAATTCAAATTGAATGAAACTATAATCACTAAAATCGTCCGACTTCTTGGAGCCACCATATTTAATTTATGAAATTTGACAAAAAATAAAAATCTTCGACCCCAAAAACCCTTACATATCAATTTTGAACCAAATCGGACCATAATCACAAAACTTATCCGCCATTTTGAATTTATGAATTTTTATAATTTCTCCGATCCCTAGAACTTCCAAATATTTTGAATCGAATCGGATCATAGTCACGAAACTCGTTCGCCATATTGAACCCCCAACCTTGAAGTCATGAATTTCAACAAAAAAAATTTAATATCCGACCTCGAAAACACCCACATACAAATTTTGAATAGTATCGGACCAAAATCACAATTCCCGTTCGCCATCTTGGAGCCGCCATTTTGTTTCTTTCGCTAACAAAAATTCCCTATTGCAAATTTCAAGTCAATCAGACGACTAGAAGTGGGTCAAAATTCAGTTGCAAGATTTCTCCCACACGTAAATACTAACACGGCACATTAAATAGAGGCTTGTAATGAAAATAAAAACAATGAAAAAAACTAATTAAAGACACGCTTCTATTCAAATTCGCTAAATAAAAAAATAATTTCTTCAGATGTGTAATGTTGGTTATTCGAATATAAGTACGAAAGTGGTAAGCTTTTGAATCTGTAACGGAATAACCAACATTACGCATCTTAAAAAAATATTTTCTACTCTTTAGCGCATTTGAATCAAAGCTTGTATTTAAAAAGTTTTTTCTTATTATTTTATTTTGTGCTTTTCAGTTTGTACACATTATTAATCGATTCCTCAAAAACCCACAAAATAATCACAAAACTCGCTAACCATCTTAATATTATGAATTCTGACAAAGAATCAAATTTCTGACCCTCAAAATCCCCACATATCAATTTAGAATCGAATTAGACCATAAACAAAATTCACCCGCCCTCTTGGAGCCGCCATATTGAATTCCTGAATTTTAACAAAAAAATTATGATTTCCGACCCCGAAAACCCCCACATACCAATTTCTTATCAAATAGGACCATGATTATAAAACTCGTCCCCCGTATTGGAGCCGCCATATTGAATTAATGAATTTTGCTGGAAAGAAAATCTCAATCTCCGACCCCAAAAATCACCGCACACCTATTTAGAATCGAATCGGACCATATTCATAAAACTTGTCTGTCATATTAAAGCCGCCATTTTTTGTTTTTCTCTAACAAAAATTTCATAAAGCATTATCACGGGAATTATGAACACCTGCCAAATTTCAAGTTAATCGGACAACTAGAAGTGGATCAAAATTCAGTTGCAAAATTTGACCCACATACATATACATATACAGACTAAATAATTATGATAAAAGTTTTTTAAAAATATGAAAAATGGGGCAAAGGGCCCTATCCAACCATCCACCATTTATCGGTTTTGTCCTGTGAACAAGCCGATCCACAGGTTTGAACAGGTTTACCAACACAGATCAACGTTCTATTGAACGTACTCGTACACTGTCGTACAGTAGGTAAACACTTCTTGTCTGTGGACGCGTGACGTGTTTGGTAAATTCAAGTAATTGGTGGAGGGGAGGGCGGATTCGCAGACTCGCAGAATCTTGTTATCTATAGTCTCGTTAAAAATAACTCATTACGTCATTACCTGTTCTTCCGTTCAACTGATACGACATCAAGTGAGCTGGTACCAAAACTGAGAGCGAAATAGGAAGGTAATCAAGTAACAGCTTATTTTGATTACTAGGTAAATGAGAAAGCATTGCAAAAATTCTGCTATATTTCAATAATTTTTGTTGGCGATAATCTCCAGGCGAAATTCAAAATGCGGTTCATTGAAGTTTGAATTCAGTTTGAGGAAGTCTTTATCATTAGTCATTTGTTTGAATCATTTAAATTTATTATCAAATCGCTCTGTCAATAAACAACTTTGATAGCGGATTATGTTCCACTTATCGTAACCTTGAATTTCGCAATTCATTAGGTGAGGGAGAATCCCTTGAAAAGTTGAATGATTGATTGATTGCAATGAAGAAGAAGGCAATTGCAATATAAGAAGTAGATATCAGGTAGTAGAAGTACTTTGTCGAATTATATATTCAAATGTGTATTTTTTCAATGGATATTCGGTATCTGCGAAAATTTCCCGATATGGTCAAATATATTTATACAGTGTGGCAATGTTTTCAAAGTATGGAAAATAATTCATTATGAGATTTACAAAAACACTTTGTGTGGAATCGGTTTTGTATATCAATAAACCCAAAAATCGATTTTGACATACATATTTAAAAAAGTTGTTTAAAATTCAAGTTTAGTCTACATGTATTTGAAATATCTATCTGAAATAATTAAAAATTGAAACATTTTCTAAATATTTTTTTGTTGACTGAAAAAACACTGTTTTTTGCCCTTAAATATACTTTTTGGGAACCGATGTAGACAACAAAATAAACTTGTATTAATAAATTTTACAAATGACAACATTGAGCATATTATTACGATTATGTTGATACTGCCCACTATTTGAAAAGATTACTTCATCTTCTGAGATCAAAATGAGATTCAAATGCATTGAAATTGAGTAACCTGTGACCTATACAACTGATTGAATAAAATATTTGTCGTATATTGAAACAAATATTACTTGTCGATATCATTCTTATCTTACTTCGCTTCTGCAAAAGTAAATTAGTAAACAGTGTGTACTTAATTGATTGAAAGAAAACATGTTAATAATACTGTTTATTCAAAGAGATATTTGGATTGATGGTTTTGTTATCAGTTGTGTTGGTCACACTTTATTCGATGAATTTAAATCTTATTTCATC